>CM066031.1:113462393-113610787 GCA_033557465.1 Ichthyophis bannanicus
AAACATCCCCCTCACACAGATCTCCCCCCTGCTTCCCGGAAGGATATCGGCTTCATGACAATCTCCCACATAAGTCCCTCAACAAAAGACCAGCCTCAGATACTTAAAACACAGAGGTAGGAGAAATGTGCTTTTCTCGGCGTACAACGCTCCAAGTTGTTTATACTCCATGTGACCAGTAGAGTTCATAATACATGGCGCATTCATCAAGAAGGTCTGACAATAATGTGACAGTTTAAATACATTCTGGAAGAGTAATCCTGCAGTTGTTCTTTTCTTATTACTTTTTTAACTCATCAATTCTAACAAAAGAACAATATTATATTCACAAGTCAAATTTGATGAGCTGTTGCATAACTTTTTTTACTTTTTTAAATTAAGTTTCGAAAAGAGATTACCGTATTCAATGTCTGAAAAAGTAAAGAAGTTCAAGAAATATTTTTTAAATGGGAAATTGTGTGTGAATATAGATTGTTAGACTGGTCTCTCGGGGCCTACCTCTCATTTTGATAGGACAACGCAGCACTAACTTCCTTCCTCATAGGTAAGGCCAGGACACTGGGGCCCTATTTACATACCTTTACTTTCAACTTTTATCAGTTTGCTTTCGTATAGTCTTTTACTTAGCATCTTATACATCTAACATACAACTCTCTTAATACAAAATACACTTTTCTCAACAGGCATTGAAGTTTCCCTAGTACAACATAGGGGTATGTTTACTAACAACAGCGCTAACATCGCAGCGGCGACGTTATCGCATGATACTTACCTCCTTTACAGTGTGATACGGTAACATTATCGCGCTGATAAAGTAACATTCCGCGTGATAAAGTCACATTATCATGTGATAACATTACGTTTCACTCGATCACGTCTCCGGCGGGCATTAAGGGCCACAGAGGAGTGGAGTAAGGGTCTCACAGGGAGTTTGCAAGGAAGTTGATCCATTTGTGGGAGTGGGTGGGGGGAGGTTCCAGGTACACTAACACCGGGATTTTAAGACCAGAACCTTACTAGTGCTTGAAAAAAAACCACCTAGGCATTATAATAGCGACAATTGCAGGAAAGAGAAACCATGTTCATTCATTCAGCAATGTACAGCAAAAGAAGGAGGAGACCAATAAAAGTGATAGTAGTGCAACATTGGTGCAGCAACACTACCTAGTGCCCAAGTATGAAAGGTCACCTAAAAAGGTACGCGTGAGACACAGAACAAGGGACAGCACTAAGCAAATGGGGTACCCTAAAAGGGACATACAACTGCAAAAACATACGGACATGCCATGTGGCATCGAAAATAAAGCAAAAAACAGGGTGGACTAGGCGGAACCAAACACAACAGCCTAGGTTCAACTACAAAACACCGACAAAACATCAAAATGCAAGAACTACAAAGCAATGCAAATCTCAACGCCCACCACACAGCGCAAGGTCAAACATGCCGCACGAGTGTAAGTAAGTCCCCCCAGGGTAACAAACACACCCCAGGGTGACAGTACCGCATCATGTACCCCAAAGGGCACATAACATTGACAGGTGGTGCAGGGGGGAAGCGCGGATGTCTATGTTATGCAACCCTCGACCCCGCACACCCGAGATCCCACACCATAGGCAGCTGCCTACAGGCAAACCTGGATGGCCTGCGACTGCACACCGCCAGCACCACACCGGCATAAGGGCATGTCAGCATTGTGTTGGAGGTGTGCTGGTGGTGGCGGGACCAGTGGCAGCGTTCAACCCCAGCAGACAAAGGGCCAAAACCCCTGTTTAGGTGGCTGGCCCTGAAGTGCAACCTACAAGGTGTCTGTCTTAAGAGACATCATTGGTATCCCAGGAAATGACCTGCCTACTGATTGGCAACAGTTTGGTGCAGTACACAAAGCCAGTATGTTTCATGGGTGAGAAGGTCCACCAAGGTTCAACAGGTCCCCAGCTGTGGCTTCTGCCAGCCTTGGTACCCCCTCCATATTTTCACCCTACAGAACACATACAACCATAAACCTGTGCACAGGTACACCCTAGCCAGCAGCGGCCCAACAGGGGCGACAAACAACCGCCACACGCCACAGGCCCCACCTAATCCATAAACTCATTTAGATGAGTCATGCTTTTTGGGCTGCTGCGCGGAGCAAGCATCCATCCACCTGCAATAACCTTAGCAATGCCATCATACACATGGGAAACCGGCTCCATCTATCTATTCCCCAAAGGTTGCCTATGATGAATGTCCAGATAACAGATCCTACAATTAAAGCACACATATTGTTAACAGAGCTGTTCAGTCATACAAACGATTCACATAGGCACCACTTTCTGCATATTCTGATATAGTGGAGAGTGGTTTCCCTTTCTATTTTGTTTCCTCCTGAACAGTGGTTTACCACCCTGGAGAGGTGACCATAACAGTATTGAGTACCTTCACAATGCCCTGCACTGTGCCCAGGACTGGTGCCCAGGGCTGCCAAAACCCCACACCTCTAGCTTTGCACAATGCTGAAATAGGTTTAGGAAGTGTGTGGGTATGTCTATCCCCAGGGTGGGCAACCTGGTCCTGGAGGGGCCGTAACACACCATTCAGGTTTTTTCGGGAAAAAAAAATATTATCCTCTAATGAATATGCCATGAGATATATAATGCATTAGAGATATCCTGTGCCCACCTGACTGGTTTGTGGCCCGCCAGGGCTGGATCTGGGGCTCCCCCTGTATTACACCCTCTGTCATTTAAGATGTGAGTGGAACAAGGTGCAGATGTCCAAGACATAATCAAAAGGTTAGATAGAATTTGTCAAGCAGTCCTCCTCCACTTCTCACCGACCAAACAAAAAAAAAAATTGCTCTATTTAGCAAGTCAGTGAATTGACTGTCCATCTCTGAAGAGAAGAATAATAAAGGCTATAGGTACTAAGTGCGCTACTAGTTAATGTTTGCGTGGTATTCATAGTTAGGTCCCACTCGAATGAAGAATGGGACAAGATGCACTAAGATATATGGCGTCTTAACCATTACTCCAACACCTTAGTAAGCTCCAGCTCTTAGTCACTTCCACAAATGTCTTGCTGATTAACCCCCCCTCCCTTCACCTGGTGACCCCCCATTTTTGGTTATTAATTCTAAACCAAATCTCAGCAAGGTGACACTAGCAGACTGAAGTATTGGTAGGAACAACAAAAAGTTAAAAAAATGCATACTGGCCGTCAGGTGACTCCAGAATACAAAGGTGCTCACCCCACATAGGCTTATGCACCAGAGCTGGTGTAAAGATACAGTAAAACATCCTTGTGCAGGATAAAGCCAGGAAGTTTTGTTGCATGGATCTGCTGCCACGAGCGAGAGACTACAGAAATTAATGAAAAATGTAGAGAGGATTAACTACAAACAGGAGCAAATAATATACTTTAATTTATTTATTTTTTTATTTCATTTATGCTATTATTTCTATACCGCTTTTTTCCAAAGGATCAAAGGCGGTTTACAGGTAACATTTAGTGACAGCATGGTTTTACATAGAACATCGTTTTTTTCATAACTAGGTACCGTTAAACATGATCGAACCTGGATAACTACTGGAACATTGTTTACCAGAACTACAATCACAGTTCATACACACTAGGATTAGTTGTTGTTTACAGTAACTATTTACAATTTTTTTTTTGTAAACCATTAGCTAGTAAGTGCTTTGTCATATTTACATTCTGAATTTCTTATGCTAAATTAAGCTTTGTTTCTCTCCTTTTAACACATGCTAGATCGAGTGTTGAGGTCTTTTGTTTGCAGGGCTGTAGTATAAGGATGATTGTTATGGTTGTGTGGTGTGTTGGGTGGATAGGATCATCATTTAAATTTTTTTGTGAATTTTTCTTTAAATAGAACTGTCTTCAGTTTCTTTGTCGAAATGCTTGAAGATCTTTATTTATTTTGCGGAGAGTTCTAAGCGGGAGTTTATTCCCATAGGGTTGTGGGGGGGGGGAGGGGGGGGGGGGTGGGGGGGGAGGCCTGGCATAGAGAAGGCTTCATTGAGCTTGTGGTCCTTCCTTTGTTTTCCGGATGGATTTTTTTATTTCTAGGTGAGGAGGTTGCCGTTTTGGTCTGCGCGGGCTCTCAATTTTCCTTTTGGAGCTTGAATCAGAGTGGTTTAAATGTGAGGGTGAGATGCCGTTTGGTTATTTTAAATGTGGTTAGGAGTATTTTTGTATGTTATTCTACTAGTTATGGGACAGAACCAGTGTCAGTTTCGGGCTAATACAGGGAGTTATTTGTGGTCAGCGAGGCGGGCTTGTGCCGGTTACTCGAGCAAACAGAATGTTTTGAGCTCTTTGGAGTAGGTTGGTGCTTGTAAGAGGGATGGCTCAATAAGTATGCTATTTTGGCAATAGTCGATAACCTGAGGAGTGATACAGTGTGCTGAGGACAGATCTGTTATTCATGGTGTGTCAAGTTAGTGGTCTTAAGTGTTGGGTGATCCTAAGTGTATAGAATATGGTTTTTCACTGTTTGTTTTATATGAGGAAGCATACTAAGTGTGTGGTCTATTATAATGCCTAGGTATTTTACTTCTTTTTTAACTGGGGATTATTGTGTTGTTAATTGTTATAGTTTCAGGGAGATTAGAGTCTGGTTTTCTTGATACTATCATTGCTTCAGTTTTTTTTAGGTTGATGCTGAGATTATTGGGTTCTAACCAAGTATTTGCTTCACTGATACAGTCTAGTAAGTTCTGGTATGTGGGCTTATTTGTGTTTATCGGTAGGGTGAGCATGATCTCGTCAGCATATATGTAGTGGTTTACTTTATATTTTTTAAATATATTTGTGATGGGTGGAAGATACAAGGTTGAAAAGAAGGGCAGATAGTGCCGAGCCTTGTGGGATACCTTGTCCTTGTGTGAAGGGCTCTGAGGTGGTTTGTCCTAAGTTAACGCGTATCGATCGGTTTGTGATATATGATATGAACCATTGCAGAATTGTTCCACCTATTCCTAGGTTTAGGAGTCTATTAAGGAGTGTGTGGTGGTGTACATTGTCAAAGGCTCCAGTTATATCAATGAATATGAGGATGTATCCTTGGTTGTGTGAGTCAGTGCCTTTGATGAGGTCGTTCATAAGTGTTTATTAGTAGGGTCTCGACTCCGTGGGATGGTCTGAAGCCGAATTGGTGTTAGTCAAAGTGGAGCATGAGTGTCAATAAAGTCTTGTAGGCGTATCTGTAATATTTTTTCAATTCTTTTGGCAATAAATGGTATGCAGGCTATTGGTATGTAGGAGTTCGGGTCTTTCGGATTGATTTTATTATTTTTTACTATTGTGCGAAAGGAGGTAAGTTTTAGTGCTTCAGTCATGATACATTGTGATATTGAATCGTACACTATATAAAGTATATGGATAGCAATATCAGAATTTGTGTTCTTTATCCATGATACGGGGCATGGATCAAGGGGGGAGGTAGTGGTTGTTGATCATTGATATTACATTGATCAGGTGTTTGTGATCAATGTTTTGGAAGGTTGTCCATGTATTTTTTGTTTCTATGTCTGTGAGCGTAGTTATGGTTGTGCTAGATGAATTATTTTTTAGTTTATTAGCAAAAATGAGTTGCAAGGGTTTGTGCACTTATTGTTGTTTGTTCTGGTTCTGTTGTTTGGGTTTTTGTTAGTGCTTTTATAATTGTGAATAGTTCTCTTGGGCGGTTGACTGCCATGTTTATCATTTTTGTATGGTATTGTTACTTTTATGCTACAAACAATATATTAAAAAGAGGAAGTATACAGAGTCCACAAAAAATGGGAAGAAAGAGGAATATTTCTACAAGAAAAGTAAAAAAAACAAATAAACAAAAGAACAAACCCCCCCCAGCATATACAATCTAGAATGCTTTATTTTAAAGATCAAAGAAAAAAAGAAGTACATAACTAATAACATCTCAACTTAATTGAGGGCTTCTGTAGAAAAAGAATAAAGAGAGAAAGAGCAGCCCTGGGTGGGAGCACCAGAAAAAAGGTGTAGCAGAGAAGGAAGATGACCTCAAAAAGGAACATCAGAAGAAGACAGAAGAACCTAGGTCTGACCTAGTATGACATTTCTTAAGGTCTATCAAGCCCGTTTCCAACAGTGGCCAATCCAAGTCACAAGTACCTGCCGGGTTTCCAAAAGATAGACAGATTCCATGCTGCTTATTTAAGGGGTAAGCAGGGGATTTCCCCAGTCCACGTTAATAATGATTTATGGACTTTTCTTCCAGGAACTTGTCCAAACCTCTTTTAAATCCAGCTTTTACGACATCCCCCGGAAATGAATTCCAGCATTTGATTATGCGTTGAGTGAAGACAATTTTCTCCAATTAGTCTTAAATGGGCTACATTGTAGCTTCATTGCATGTCCCCTAGTCTTTCTGTTTTTTTGAAGGGATAAACAACCAAACTATGTTTATTCATTCCACTCCATTATTTATAGACCTCTATCATTTCTCCTCTCAGTTCATCTCTTTCCCAAGCTGAAGAACACTAACTTTTTAAACCTTTCCTTGTAGGGCTTCCTTCCATCCCTTCTCTCATTTTGGTTGCTCATTCCTATATGCTTTCTAATTCCACTATATTCTTTTTTAGACAGCGTGAACAGAACTGCACACACCATGAGGCATTATAATATCATTGGTTTTATTCTCAATTCCTTTCCTTATGATTCCTAGCATTCTATTTGCTTTCTCGGCCACCGCTGTACACTGGGCGGAGGGTTTCAACAAATTATATCCATAATGATACCCAGATCCTTTTTCCTGGGTGGTGATTCCTAATGTGGAACTTGCATCATGTAACTGCGGTTCAAGTTGTTTTTCCCTAAGTACATTTCATCTATCATCTGGATGCTCAGTCTCCCAAGTTATCAAAGTCCTCTTGCAATTTTTTCACAATTCCCATGTGTTTTAAAAACTTTAATAATTTTGTGTCATCTGCAGATTTGATCACCTCACTTGTTATTCCCATTCATGGGCTGTTCCGATTGTGACATGCACCCGGTGTGACTTGCACATCGGGCGCGTGCCCCTCCCCCCCCATCTCCATCTAGCCACTTTATGGGGGCGGGAGAGAAGAGGCGCGCACCCGATGTGCAAGTCGCTGGCACGCTAAGCAAGTTTGCTTAGCATGCCGCGAGAAGGCTTAAGGGGCACATTTCAGCTGTCTGCCGTTGCCTGCTGCTGCTGAGAGAAGAAAAAGTAGTGGCGGCAGGCAACGGCAGACAGCCGACATGCACCCCTTAAACCTTTGCGCCCTGTGCGGCCGCACTGCTCACACAGGGCTAGGTACGGTCCTGTTCCCATTTATGAATATGTTAAAAAGCAGCGGGGCCCAGCACAGATCCCTGGGGTACTCCACTAGTCACCTTTCTCTATTTTGAAAAATGGCCGTTTAGCCCTACCCTCTGCTTTCTATCTTTTAACTGGTTCGTATTCCAGAACAGCACACTGCCTCCTATCCTATGACTTTTTAATTTCCTCATGAGTCTCTTTGAGGGATCTTGTCAAAGGTTTCTGAAAACCCAGATGCACTATACCAAATGGCTTATCTTTATCTACCTGTTTATTCCCACCTTCCAAATAATAACAGATTAGTAAAACAAGATCTTCCATGTTGGTTTTGCCTAAATTAAACCATGAGTTATCTATGTGTTCAGTAATTTTGTTCTTTATTATGGATTCCACCATTTGGCTCGGCAGTGATGTCAGGCTCACTAATCTGTAGTTTCTTCTGGATCATCTCTGGAATCCTTTTTGAAAATCTGTGTTATGTTGGCCACTCTCCAATCTTCAGGTACCACAGATGATTTTTAATGATAGTTTGCAGATTATTAATGACAGGTCTGTGATCTTATTTTGCGTTCTTTCAGCATTCAAGGCCAGTCTTACCATTAGGCGAACTAGAGTGGCAGCTTCTGGGGGGAGTCAAAGATAGATCAGGCATTCAAATCTGAACTATAGTTTCTGACATCCAGGGTTTGCCTAGGGTGTCAACACCCTGAACCAATTTTGGGACTGGCCCTGTTAGCACTCTGGGATGTATACTATCCAGTTCAGAGATTTGCTACTCTTTCATTTATCAAATTGCTATATTACATCTTCCAGGTTAATCAAGATTTGTTTCAATTCCTCCAATACACATTGGGGTCTTTTCTGACCTGTGTTTAGCAGGGATATGTGTCCCTGTCGGGCATTTAGTCCCCGCTAAATGTCTGGGTTGTATTCCAGACAAAGAGCTCCCCACACGTACAGCAGAGAGATGTATGGGGAGCTCTATATGAGGGCGGGAGGGAGCAGGCAAAGGGAGAAGTGAGGGCAAGCTGGAGGCGTGACCCCCAACCTGGACATACAGGGCCTATTCCAGCAATGGCTCTGTATGTCCGGGCATGGCCAGTTAGACAGGAGATTTATTCCACCTTGGAGATGAAATAAATCCTCCCCGACGTCGGAGGCCAGCCAGCCCAGGACCCCAGACAGCGGTGAGATGGGCAGGAGGTTCCTTCAGCTCGATCCAGGCCTCGGCAGGCTCGATCGGGGGTCAGGAAGCAGGGAAAAGGGCACTTTGGTGTTGTGCAGGCAATTGGGGCTGCTGCATTGAGCCACAGTGCCATGGCGATGGACACCACTGCACCGCAGCTCAATGCAGGAGCCCAGGTTGTGCTAGCTGGGGAATCTGTGAGGCATATAGCAGGATGGAATCTGAGCATGTCCGGGACATCCAGGCCCTATGTCCCAATTCTGCTCCTGTGGGGCTGTCTAGCTCCTGCAGGAGCAGAATTGGGTGCATATCTGGGCTGTCCAGATTTTGGACGTCCAGACAACCTGGACGTGCCCCGAACGGAATTAGCCTCATTACCTTTAAATATCATTTCTGGCATGGGTAACTTCCTTATATCTTCCTCAGTAAAGAATTCATTCAGTCTCTCTGTTAAGACCTTGTCCTTCCTTGCTGGCCCTTTTATCCCTTTGTCATCTAATGGTTCAACTGACTCTCTCACAGGTTTTTTTACTGCAAATGTACTTGAAAAAAAAGTTTTATAATGAGTTTTTCCTTCCATAACAAGCTTCTTTTCAAATTCTCTCTTTGTCTGCCTTTCAGTACCTTCCATCTAACTTGCCAGTGCTTATGTTGTTTCCTGTTCTCTTTTCCATTTTCTGAAAAAAGCTTTTTTTGACTAAATCAGCCTTTCTGACCTCACCTTTAAAACATACTGGCAATCGTTTAGCCTCCCTCCCACGTTAAAGTGTGAAATACCTCTGGTCTGGGCTTTCAAGACAGTATTTTTAAACAACACCCAGGCTTGCTAAAAAAACCTTTAACATTTGCAGCTGCTCCTTTTACTTTTTTCTTAACCAATTTTCTCATTTTATCATGGTCTCCCTTTTGAAAATTAAATGCTTGCACTGTGGATTTTCTTGATGCCCTACCTTCATTTCTTAAATCAAATTGGATCATGTTATGATCACTATTGCCAAGTGGCCCCATGATGGTTATTTCTCACACTCAGGGCTGGTCAGAGGGTTTTTGCCACCCTAGGCAGACTCTCCATGCCACCCCCTGAAGATTGCCTCCCTCCCTCCCTCCCTCCCTCCCTCCCAATATCAACCTTCTTACCTGGGGGGTGGGCAGCACAGTGATGCCATCACTGTTTTGGGCTTTAAATTCCCCTTGCTACTGCACTCATGGCCTGCCACTACTGTCCCCCTCCGATGCAACTTCCTGTTGGAGGGGGCAGGAGAGGCAGGAAGTTGCATCAAAGTGGGGCAGTAGCAGCAGGCCATGAGTGTGCTAGCACGAGCACTTTAAAGCCCAACACAGTGGTGGCATTGCTGTGCCACCCCCCCTCCCCCAGATGAGAAGATGGATTCTGGGAGGGGGTGGCATGGCGGGCCAGGCAGCAATGAACTGCCACATCCCTGGGAGAAGGAGGAAGATACCGCCCTCGGGTCCCGCCACCTTAGGTGACCACCTAGTTCATGTATTGGATGGGCTGGCCCTGCTCGCACTAGATCCTGTGTTCCACTAAGGACTAGGTCTAAAATAACTTCCCCTCATGTCGGTTCCTGAACCAGCTGCTTCTTGAAGCAGTCATTTTTTTCAGCTAGAATCTTTACTTCCCTAGCATGTCCTGAGTAACATTGACCCAGTCGATACTGGGGTAATTGAAATCACCCATTTTAATGGTGTAGAGAGAGAAAGAAGGTCTGAAAAGCCTTTTCAACTGCGTCCCCTCGGTTCTGGAATACGTTGCTAGCACAGGTGCAGGTCAAGGGTAGTTTACAGTGTTTTGGGCAACTGCTAAATGCTCATGTTTAGTAACATATAGTAAATGATGGTAGATAAAGATCAGCATGGTTCATCGAGTCTGCTCAGTAAGGAGACTAGAGTTGTAGAGTTGCATCTGCCTCTCTGTGCAACTTACTCCCCCCTCTATGCCTTTGCTTAAGGTTGTTCCTGCTGCTCCAGGCAGGTTACCCCTCTCTATTCATGAAGTTATATACCTTTGCTTTGATTCCATCCTCTTGCTATATAGTGATCCTCTGTGTCTATACTACGTCTTTGTGAATTTCACTGTTTTTGTTCCCACTATCTCCTTTGGGAGGGTATTCCAGGCATCCACTGAACGTTTGCCTAAGTCTTCTATATGTTTAACAGAACTGCAGGAAAGTCCATGTTTTGTCATGTCTTGTCACGATTGCTTATTTTATGTACGTTTTATTGTTCGCCAAGTATTGTGGAATATAAATGGAAAAATTAAGTAAATAAAGAAAGCAAGAAAAGGAACATCAGAACAAAGGCTGGAGCACAGGCAGAAGAAGGGAGTAGAGAGAGCCATACAAGGAGAAGGGCTGATACAGTGCACTAAAGAAGGGATCAGGAAAGGAACACCAGTAAAAGGCCGATACAGAGAGAGAAAGAGGAAACGTAGAAAGAAGTACTGGAAGACAGGATGAGGCATAGATGGGGAGAAGAGATCTGAAAATAAAGGAGACAAGGAGATCTGAAAATAAAGGAGACAAGGAGATCTGAAAATAAAGGAGACAAGATTTAAGGTAGGATAAGCCAAGAAGTCAAATGAAGAGGAAGAGAAAAAGCAGACAAAAGACCTGGAGGTAGAGGAATTGGTGGCTGAGCTCCTATTCCAAGTAGAAATAGATGGATATACTGGGAGAGGGAAAGATTATCCCAACTGACCTTAACACTTAAAGCAAAGAGTATAATAAGTAAAATGAGTAAGGCCGCAGCCTGTCTTTTACGTTACTCTGCCACCCTGTAGCACTTTGCAACTTGGAAGTGCACTCACCCCAACTAGGAAGTCTCAGATATTTGTGCTGAGATTCCCTTGACAGTCTGCATAGGCCATAGAGTGGCAACCCCGCCCACCCTGCTGCCATGCTTCTATTCACTTGGAAGAGAGTGAAATCCTTACTCAAACCTAGATAAACTTGGAAAAGGAAAAAATAGTTTCCTATATGCAACTTAAAATATAGTAGAAGAAAATAATTATTTCTAGTGGATTATTACTTTCCTGTCCAGCCAAAAGGTGAGAAAGCTTATTACAAAGAAATCATTTCTTTGTTTCCTCTGATTGTGGAATGGAATAGATACAGTAGACTGCCCTCTCCCTCCATCTTCCAGAGTTCCAGTTTTTTGTTCTTTCCTAGTCTAACTGTTGTGCAAATATGCATGCTCTTTACAGTGCACACTGCTACCAATTCTTACATACTACAGTGATAAGCATTGGCAAACTGCACACACATTTTTCCTAGCCTCTTTCATTCTTGTTTGGGGGGGGGGGGAGGGCGGAGGGATCAGAAAAGTGACTCTTCCTCCAAGATCAGGCAGCCCTGTCAAAAACCTCTGAACCTGAAAGTTCAAAAACAGACACTGAGACAGCACCACTTCTCTGCTTAAAACAGGGAGACACTCTGTTCCCTATAAGACTTTTCCTTTGTTTTTTCTTTTATGCTTTTAAGTCCTAAGCCCCACCATCAGTACCCCTTACTCATTCCCTCAAAGTCACACACAAAATGGTTCTCTTTGGATAGTGCTGGGCTGTGTGTTATAGTCCTGCAATGACATCATGGCCCATTGTATTTACATTAATAAGGCAGGGATACATTTCTTTTGCTGCTCATCAAGGGTTAACAACATGATTAACTGAAGTGTCTTGTACTTCTTGCTTGTTACCCCTCTTTCTCCTCCCATAGTGGCCCCAGTGCATGTTGTCATGAGTGACATGACATAAACGAAGATAACAAATGGTTATTTATCAAAAATCGCACCCTGTGCATTTAGTTAATTTGTCTTGAACTAAACAAAACTGCTATGATTCATTGTATTTTGCTATTAGTTGCACAATGAAGGTGCAATCTTAGTAAACACTATAACATCTCTGTTTCAGAAAAGCACTGGGCTCAAGACCCTGAGAGAATTATGGAGACTGAAGAAGTTGTAATCACCTGAGACATTCCTGTACCAACCAATAATTAGTTCGATACAAGAAAACCAGACATAGTGGTAAACGGGAAAAGCATAAGAACAGCATCTATAATAGAAATGTCAGTTGTTGTTGTTGTTAAGTGCCGTCGAGTCGGAGTCGACTCATGGCGACCCTCTGGATAGCTATCCTAAACTGTGTTCGGTTTTCAGTCAGGCGGCTCATTGTTGACAGACTGGTACCCGTAGCTGCTGTTATTGTATCGATCCATCTCATTGCTGGCCTTCCTCTTTTGCGTTGACCTTCTATCTTGCCAAGCATAATGTCTTTCTCTAATGATCTCTCTCTTCGCATGATGTGTCCAAAGTATGAAAGTCGAAATCTTGTCATCTGAGCTTCTAAAGAAAGCTTAGGTTTGATCTCCTCTAGTACCGACTGGTTTGTTCTTCGGGCAGTCCATGGTATACACAGTATTCGCCGCCAGCACCATAATTCAAAGGCATCAATTTTCTTCCTGTCTATCTTTTTCACTGTCCAGCTTCACATCCATATGATGTTATTGAAAATACCATGGCTTGAACAAGTCGAATCTTTGTATGGAGAGAGACATCTCTGCTCTTGAGAATCTTATCTAGGTCTTTCATAGCCATTCTGCCAAGAGCAATGCGTCGTCTGATTTCTTGACTGCTTGTTGCTTCTTTATTGATAGTTGATCCAAGTAGGTTAAAGTTGTTCACAATTTCAATTTCTTCTCCTTCAACGATGAACCTGTTGATTATGCCAGTTGTCATGATCTTTGTCTTCTTTACATTAAGGTGCAGGCCCATTTTGAGACTATGTTCTTTGATTGTGAGAAGCAAATGTTTCAGATCATCTTCACTTTCAGCCAGTAATGTGGTATCATCAGCATAGCGAAGGTTGTTGATGAGTCTTCCACCAATCTTCACACCTCTGTTGTCTTCATACAATCCTGCTTCTCTGATGATTTGTTCTGCATATAAATTAAACAGGTAGGGGGAAAGTATGCAGCCTTGTCTTACACCTTTGCTTATTTTAAACCATTCTGTTTCTCCTTGTTCCGTTCGAACTGTTGCTTCTTGATCAATTTGCCAACAATATTGCATCTTATGAACTCCAGAAAGAAACTTTCTTTGGCACGATGCAAGTACTATAGTGAGCATTAGCAGTAATTATGAGAGACTAACATCACACTCCACATACCTTGACTTAGAAGTAAGGAGAAGTAAGGTTTATTACTATCATGGTATGTACAAAATTAACCCACTTGGACACATTTCCCCACTAACCTGAGTTTGTAAGCAGAAAAAGATTAAATGTGAAATTATACAGCACTTTAAATATACATAGGGGTATGTTTACTAAACCGTCTTAACGTGCGCCCGGCGATAGTGCGCAGGATGCCTTAAAAGGAGTGGGCATTCCGTACTTGCACGCGTCATCACGCGATAAGGTACGTCTGAACCCGATAAAGCGCCATTATCGCCCGAAAACGTCACCGGGCGCATTTTAAGATGGTTTAGTAAACATACCCCATAGTCTAACCTGTTTAGAATCCATGTCACACTAGAGTTCATAATGAATGTACATTAATCAAAAAGGTCTGAGAATATGTGACAGTTTAGAAACATTCTGTAAAAATATTGTACAGTTTTCATTTCTTATTAATTTTTTATCTCATCAAATCTAACAAAACAATGTTACATGCAAAGTTAAATTTTATGAGCTGTTTTATAATTCTTTTTCTTTTTTAGATTAACAGGCATGTTTACTAAAGTCCGCAAAATACCGCTTCGCAAAATAGCGCACGGCAACGCAGCACTGAAACGCGCAGAAACGCGTTTAAACGCCCCGCACACGTGCGTGTCACTCCCGCACAGGTACGCGGCTCACTAACGGGCCCCGTACAAGTGCGTGGCCGCAAATGTCCGATAGAGGCGTAGAACGGCGAAAGGAGGGCGGAGGAAGGCTCTGGAGGGGCGGAGGGACGGGGTCAATGGGTGGAGAGTGGGAGGGGAGAGCCTCCCCGCACGGTATCGGGCCCCGAATTTGCATGTGAAAACTACCGCGAGTGAAATACTCGCGCTAGAAAGCATTTAAAGGGAAGAGAAACCATTTCCGTCAGCAATGTACAGGAAACCCGGGGAAACCTGCAAAACGTCAGCAATGTGATCCATGTGTACAGCACAAAACTGCAATTTAAAATAAAAAATGAGCAGCACAAAAATATGATAAAGATTATGTCAGCTGTGGAACAGTTATAGAAATGTTGAAAAATAAAATACACACCCAGGAAAGCACAAAATAAAAATTTACCTCTGGAAAGGTGTTGGGAGCGGAGAGTGTTCCAAAAAGCAGGCGTTTACTTTGCAGATGTCCCGTTAGTGTATGCAATGGTTGGCCATTAATATCACTGTTGCCTTGCTTGTGTATATGTTTTTCCCCATTGTTCTGTGGCCCTTCGTGTGTTTTATTTTCACGTTTGTCCTGACAGTGGTTGAAGGAGCCCACAGTAAATATGCGCACAGCAGGGTTTGTGACATCATCCTGCTAGGTGTACTATCTCCAGGGAGTGCACAGTCTGTGTGGTGCAGCAGACAGATACAGTACCTCAAAGACCAGAGGTTCAAATCCCAGATGGTACATTTGCCAGACCAGTTTGTAAATTTTATCCATCACGAAACAAAGATGGCACAGACACCCCTGTATTGCAGGGAACATAAGCATGTTGAAAAAACCTATATGTTAACCAACACCGCACACACCCCACAACAATGGTCCTCACTTACAGCAAAATCCCCCACATGCATTACTGTAATGCCAGAATGCAATCAGGTAATTTGTAGAGTTTTCTGAGAGAAGGACATGCCACCATGTTTGCAGACGAGTATATGTGGTGCAGGAGGCAGTGGCTGCCATCCCCAGAGAACAGTGACCTAGCCATGTGTTGTCTGTCACCGTGCACTGCAACAGACAGGCCCTGCTGTATGCACAGTCATGAGCCTCCCAGGGAAATCACCCAATCTGTGACTAGACAGTGGTGCAAAGCACACAGACAGTGCATGCAAGAACAGAAGGTCACAGGTTCAAAGCCTAGTTGGGCCCACTGCTAATCCTGCACATATATTTTGTTCCCACCACCAAACACAGAAAGTGAAGACACTCAGTGATGGCAGAGTAAATAATCATGTTTCCAAAACCAGTGTTTTACCTAACACCGTGCCCCCCCCCCCCCAAAATGGGCATTAGGTACAGGCAAGTCCTCACAACTCAGTCCTGGAGTGGCACAATGCAATGAAGCTATATGTGTTTTTCCAGATAACGACATGTCGTCATGTTGTGCGAGGTGTACAAGTGATGGAGGGGGCAATGGCAGCAAGCCACAACAGACAGTGCCTTAGGTGTGTGTAGGCTGGCCCTGGCCACCACACCAGACAGCCTATATTGGATGTACAGCCATGGATTCCCCAGGGAATGCAGCCATGATGTGGCAAAACCGTGGTCCAGTGCACACAGTCAGTGTTTACACGAACAGAAGGTCAGAGGTTCAAATTTTGTCTGTGCTTCCTGCCAAACGAGCCCCCAGAATGGAACCACTTTGGAACATGGCATGTAAGACAGAACCTTTGTGGCAGATAATCCAGATATTGTGATATAAATTATTTCTTTGGTTTCCCTTCAACACCACACACCAAATAAACATGTGCATCCTCTACAGTAGATTCCAAGAAATGCACCTCTGGAGGGTCACTGATTGTGCATCTGCTGTGCATGCGCCAATATAAGGCAATGTGAGCATGGTGATGGCAGGGGAACTGTTGGCAGCTGTGCACATCACACCAAGGCCTGGTCTGTATTAAGTGGGCGCTGTGCACTGCAAGTGACAGGGTCTGTCTGAGAAACAGCCATGTATTTTCCTGGGAATGCACTGCCCCTGTGTCAAGATGGTGGTGCAAAGCACACAGGCAGTGACTACAGGAGCAGAAAGTCACATGTTCAAATCTCGTGTGTCTGCTCAGCCAACACAGTCCCCTCAATTGTCACACCATGCAAGTATTTAGAAAAATAAAAGATCCTGTAGTGCAGATAATGCACACATGTGTAAAACCTCTATATTTTACATGAAAGTGTACAGAAATTAGAAACATCTGTATTACATAGAGCAGATTCCCCAAATGCAGTCCTGGAGTGTCACAAATCATTTACATCTTATGAAGTGGGAAATAAAGATGTGTCTCTCCATGTCCATATGCTGCTCCATGGTTTGCAGATGTATCTCATGCATATTCCTGAGGCACAGTTGCAAAACATGATCAGTGTGTGGGGCAACACGACTGGAGTTGGGGACCTCAGGCTGAGAGTATCAACCAACAGGAGCATAAATGTGCAGAGACACAGGCTCCATTAACCAAACACTACAGGACAGTCATGATATTGGCCCTTCTGTACATCTCAAATAACTAGTACGTGCACACCGTAGCACTGTCACCATAAACCATGAAAAACAGTAAACATATATCAACGTGTAGATGTGAAAGGTTACATAGATCAATGCCAACGTCAAGCACAATATGGTTAGTGAGCATTAGAACACCAATATGTCAGATGTTTGGGAAGTGTGTCTCAGGTCAGGTGCATTACAATGTTCACCACCCTGTGTTGTGACACCAACAGTATGCCATACCATTGCCATGCCTGTACTGGGTCCAGGACTGCTCAGATGTCCGAGACTGCAAAAGCAAGCTATATTGGCACAGTGATGGCATAGGTGTGTGAATGTGTGCCTGTCCATCCAGTGTGTGATTTGTTAAACATATTACTCAGCGCACAATGTTTGCTCTGTGTCCATTGCTAGCTTGTCTATGTGCATAATGAGGAGCAAGGTATTGTGGGCATACCTCAGACAGGCTGCCTTTGCCATGATGCATGAGGATAGATCATTAGTCAATGTATTGGACATTGTAGTGTGCACCATCAGCAACATGGACATGGTAGCCCCTGCATGTCTTGCTCGAAGTTCAATTTCACCCTATCTGAGCAGTTAGCATGACATGGCTAGGTCAGCCATAGTGTAATCCACATCTTCTGCAAGTGATATGTATGGGTTTCCTTTTGGGGCCCAATCACTAGCTTAGCTGCTTTGTGGGTGTGCAGACATCCCAGTTTGTGGTCCACACCTATTCACCAGTAATATGCACTATGGATGAGCTAGCAGTTTGCTGCCACCTAGTATGTACAAGGCTGCCACACCTAGAAGGGTGCAGTGTTTGTGCTTTTGAGGCTGGTGAATGTGCGCTTTGGTGGTCTGCTGAGCATTTCCAGGCCTACTGTGTGGTCTGGATGTTCACATAAATGCATGGACCCTCTTAGCTGGTGTCACTCCATCAGCTGTAGGCAGGTTTACATTTTCCTCAAGCACCACCATTGTAGTGAAGGTGGATGTGTTTCTGGGTGACCATGAGTTGTATTGCTCAGTTTTGGTGTTGTTGTAAAATAATCTGTCTATGTATTTCAAACAACTTCTCCCCCCCTTTACTAAACTAACCTAATTAATGTGTTGCTGTGTAACACACAGAATATGTACAATGTG
Source organism: Ichthyophis bannanicus (assembly GCA_033557465.1). Classification (NCBI taxonomy): domain Eukaryota; kingdom Metazoa; phylum Chordata; class Amphibia; order Gymnophiona; family Ichthyophiidae; genus Ichthyophis; species Ichthyophis bannanicus. The sequence continues at coordinate 113,480,456 of CM066031.1, forward strand.
TTATCATAAAATTATAAAATGTATAAACCTGACACACAAATAAGAGATGGACACAAGTGTAGTTAGCAATGGATCTAGAAGACCTACCCATCAGACACAGTCACTGATGTGTACACACAACATAGACTAGCTTAGCTTATCTTGTTGCCTTGGACATGGTGTTGTGTCTCCCCTCTCACTCTCAGGGTGAGACCAGGGCCTGCACAATGTGATCCTCAGTATAAGCTCTATGTCATTGATCTACATGCTTATTTAAAAGTATCAGGATGAGTGGGTTCATTGCCCTCATAACACATCTGAATGTTATGTCTGGACTGCTTTTTTGCATGTGCAGTGCATCATGGGTATCTTTGTTTTGAGCCTATCATTATAAAAAAGGGAAAAAGGTCATGTGGTGGTCCTCGGTCCCAATGTATGCAGCCAGGGGTGTGTTAGTATAAAGGGCAGTGTTTATCAACCCATTCCTCGGGGAACGCCAGGCCAGTCAGGTTTTCAGGATATCCATTATGAATTGGCATCAGATATATATGCATTAGAGATAGTTTGCCAACGTAACTGGTTTGTGGCCCTCAAGGTCTTGATTTGGAGACCCCGGCCTTACACCTCTGTCATATAAGATTGTCATTCTCCAAGGTACACATGTCCCAGACCTTGAAAGGCTAGATAGAATGTGTCACATTCACCCTTGATTCTCAACAACAACAAAGATTTGTCTAAATGACAATATTTTGGTGGTGTTTAGAAATAAGGAGGAATGTGGAACGTTCTATATACCCTTTTGATGATAGCCCCTGTGATGGCCTTCCTTAACCTGTGTGGATCGGGAGACTATATTAAATGGTGTAAGCACACCCAAAAATATTAGCATGGTGACTGATAGCCCACATTGATGTTTTCTAAGCAGACATTGCTATTTTATCTGCGGTATTGGCAGTCATTCCACTGTGAAAGACATAGCACATGACATCACACAAAAGGCTAAGAAACCATTGTGCAGGTGTTGGTAGGTTTAAGTCCAAAATGTGTATACACAATAACAATCTGAAATGTTTTGTTTGAGTTTTTAAAAAAAGACACATAGCAGTGTATAATGTGTGTTGCGCATGTGTGCCCTTTTTTGCGACAATTTCTGCATTTGCGTGGCGGAGTTGCACGTGCACTAACGGCAACATGCGCCAGCTGCGTAGGCCACATGCACGTAGTTTGTCACGCACATGGACGCAATACATGTCTGACCTGCGCCACATGAGTGGCGCAGTTGCACGTAAATCGTTGCGCAAGTTGCAATGCGCATGCGCGAGAAGCCCGCTGCGTGCAATCAGGTGATAATATCTGAAAATGGCGCCCAGAGCAAGGAAGCCCTCCTTCACCCTCCGTGAGCTCAGGTACCTGTCTCGCCTCATTGCACCACGCCAGCAGAAACTCTTCCCTGGCACCACCGGGCAGAGGGACAGCTCCAAGGTACTTAGGGCATGGCAACGTCTACAAAGACGTTTCAATAGAGAAGCTGACTACCCAAGGGAGGTAAGTGTATAGGGCCAGGTCTTAAGAATCATATATGTAGCCTGTGCTCATTGCAAATGTCCATGCTGTTGTGTTGAGGTACTATGAGTGAAAACTGTGCAGAAGATGAGAAGACATACCATAATGTATCTGTATCACTTGTGACTGTGTTGTCCTGCACCCTGGTGTGGATGTAAATGGTCAAAGAGGTTAAGATGCTAACCTTGTGACATGTGAGCTGCTGCTGTGGCTGTGCATCAACATACTGTAACTGCGTAATACCTTACATCAGCATATGTAAATATATCCAACAACATATGGATATGGTGTCATTTGTACCTTGAACAAAACACCTTGGGACCAGCACAAGTATATGTGAAACATAACATTAATGGTATGTGACTCACTCAAGTGATATGGGCTCTATTGGTCATGAATTGCAAATCACATGCCTATCTGCATGGCTCCTCAGAGCCCATCACAGTGGGCTTGCTGTCATCCCTGTGCTATTGGTCTGTGTGCTGTCAGACTTTGAAAATCTCCCACCAATGTGCAGGTGTCCAAACAGATCCTCCCAGTAGGCTAACAATCACCCTGGGGTAATGCTTGTGTGTGCCCACCCACTGTCACACATCCACCCTAACACCAGGAGGACAGAGAGACCATCACAGTGGGCTTGCTGTCATCCTTGTGCTATTGGTCTGTGTGTGCTGTCAGACATGTAAATAATCCTCACAATGTTCAGGGGTCCAAACAGATCCTCCCAGTAGGCTAACAATCACCCTGGGGTAATGCGTGTGTGTGCCCACCCACTGTCACACAGCCACCCTAACACCAGGAGGACAGAGAGCCCATCACAGTGGGCTTGCTGTCATCCTTGTGCTATTGGTCTGTGTGTGCTGTCAGACATGTAAATAATCCTCACAATGTTCAGGGGTCCAAACAGATCCTCCCAGTAGGCTAACAATCACCCTGGGGTAATGCTTGTGTGTGCCCACCCACTGTCACACATCCACCCTAACACCAGGAGGACAGAGAGACCATCACAGTGGGCTTGCTGTCATCCTTGTGCTATTGGTCTGTGTGTGCTGTCATACTTTGAAAAAATCCTCCCAATGTCCAGGGGTCTAAACAGATCCTCCCATTAGGCTATAAATCACCCTGGGGTAATGCTTGTGTGTGCCCACACACTGTCACACATCCACCCTAACACCAGGAGGACAGAGAGCCCATCACAGTGGGCTTGCTGTCATCCTTGTGCTATTGGTCTGTGTGTGCTGTCAGACATGTAAATAATTCTCACAATGTTCAGGGGTCCAAACAGATCCTCCCAGTAGGCTAACAATCACCCTGGGGTAATGCTTGTGTGTGCCCACCCACTGTCACACATCCACCCTAACACCAGGAGGACAGAGAGACCATCACAGTGGGCTTGCTGTCATCCTTGTGCTATTGGTCTGTGTGTGCTGTCAGACATTGAAAACGTCCTCCCAATGTCCAGGGGTCCAGACAGATCCTCCCAGTAGGCTAAGAATCACCCTGGGGTAATGCTTGTGTGTGCCCACCCACTGTCACACATCCACCCCATCACCAGGAGGTCAGAGAGCCCATCACAGTGGGCTTGCTGTCATCCTTGTGCTATTGGTCTGTGTGTGCTGTCATACTTTGAAAAAATCCTCCCAATGTCCAGGGGTCCAAACAGATCCTCCCATTAGGCTATAAATCACCCTGGGGTAATGCTTGTGTGTGCCCACACACTGTCACACATCCACCCTAACACCAGGAGGACAGAGAGCCCATCACAGTGGGCTTGCTGTCATCCTTGTGCTATTGGTCTGTGTGTGCTGTCAGACATGTAAATAATCCTCACAATGTTCAGGGGTCCAAACAGATCCTCCCAGTAGGCTAACAATCACCCTGGGGTAATGCTTGTGTGTGCCCACCCACTGTCACACATCCACCCTAACACCAGGAGGACAGAGAGACCATCACAGTGGGCTTGCTGTCATCCTTGTGCTATTGGTCTGTGTGTGCTGTCATACTTTGAAACAATCCTCCCAATGTCCAGGGGTCTAAACAGATCCTCCCATTAGGCTATAAATCACCCTGGGGTAATGCTTGTGTGTGCCCACACACTGTCACACATCCACCCTAACACCAGGAGGACAGAGAGCCCATCACAGTGGGCTTGCTGTCATCCTTGTGCTATTGGTCTGTGTGTGCTGTCAGACATGTAAATAATCCTCACAATGTTCAGGGGTCCAAACAGATCCACCCAGTAGGCTAACAATCACCCTGGGGTAATGCTTGTGTGTGCCCACCCACTGTCACACATCCACCCTAACACCAGGAGGACAGAGAGCCCATCACAGTGGGCTTGCTGTCATCCTTGTGCTATTTGTCTGTGTGTGCTGTCAGACATGTAAATAATCCTCACAATGTTCAGGGGTCCAAACAGATCCTCCCAGTAGGCTAACAATCACCCTGGGGTAATGCTTGTGTGTGCCCACCCACTGTCACACATCCACCCTAACACCAGGAGGACAGAGAGCCCATCACAGTGGGCTTGCTGTCATCCTTGTGCTATTGGTCTGTGTGTGCTGTCAGACATTGAAAACGTCCTCCCAATGTCCAGGGGTCCAGACAGATCCTCCCAGTAGGCTAAGAATCACCCTGGGGTAATGCTTGTGTGTGCCCACCCACTGTCACACATCCACCCCATCACCAGGAGGTCAGAGAGCCCATCACAGTGGGCTTGCTGTCATCCTTGTGCTATTGGTCTGTGTGTGCTGTCATACTTTGAAAAAATCCTCCCAATGTCCAGGGGTCCAAACAGATCCTCCCATTAGGCTATAAATCACCCTGGGGTAATGCTTGTGTGTGCCCACACACTGTCACACATCCACCCTAACACCAGGAGGACAGAGAGCCCATCACAGTGGGCTTGCTGTCATCCTTGTGCTATTGGTCTGTGTGTGCTGTCAGACATGTAAATAATCCTCACAATGTTCAGGGGTCCAAACAGATCCTCCCAGTAGGCTAACAATCACCCTGGGGTAATGCTTGTGTGTGCCCACCCACTGTCACACATCCACCCTAACACCAGGAGGACAGAGAGACCATCACAGTGGGCTTGCTGTCATCCTTGTGCTATTGGTCTGTGTGTGCTGTCATACTTTGAAAAAATCCTCCCAATGTCCAGGGGTCTAAACAGATCCTCCCATTAGGCTATAAATCACCCTGGGGTAATGCTTGTGTGTGCCCACACACTGTCACACATCCACCCTAACACCAGGAGGACAGAGAGCCCATCACAGTGGGCTTGCTGTCATCCTGTGCTATTGGTCTGTGTGTGCTGTCAGACATGTAAATAATTCTCACAATGTTCAGGGGTCCAAACAGATCCTCCCAGTAGGCTAACAATCACCCTGGGGTAATGCTTGTGTGTGCCCACCCACTGTCACACATCCACCCTAACACCAGGAGGACAGAGAGACCATCACAGTGGGCTTGCTGTCATCCTTGTGCTATTGGTCTGTGTGTGCTGTCAGACATTGAAAACGTCCTCCCAATGTCCAGGGGTCCAGACAGATCCTCCCAGTAGGCTAAGAATCACCCTGGGGTAATGCTTGTGTGTGCCCACCCACTGTCACACATCCACCCATCACCAGGAGGTCAGAGAGCCCATCACAGTGGGCTTGCTGTCATCCTTGTGCTATTGGTCTGTGTGTGCTGTCAGACATTTAAATAATCCTCACAATGTCCAGGGGTCCAAACAGATCCTCCCATTAGGCTATAAATCACCCTGGGGTAATGCTTGTGTGTGCCCACACATTGTCACACATCCACCCCATCACCAGGAGGTCAGAGAGACCATCACAGTGGGCTTGCTGTCATCCCTGTGATATTGGTCTGTGTGTGCTGTCATACTTTGAAAAAATCCTCCCAATGTCCAGGGGTCCAAACAGATCCTCCCATTAGGCTATAAATCACCCTGGGGTAATGCTTGTGTGTGCCCACCCACTGTCACACATCCACCCCATCACCAGGAGGTCAGAGAGCCCATCACAGTGGGCTTGCTGTCATCCTTGTGCTATTGGTCTGTGTGTGCTGTCAGACATTGAAAAAATCCTCCCAATGTCCAGGGGTCCAGACAGACCCTCCCAGTAGGCTAAGAATCACCCTGGGGTAATGTTTGTGTGTGCATATGCAAAGTTAAGACATACACCCTATCCCCTGGAGTCGAGGAGTTCCATCGCAGTGGCCCATCTGGCAACATGGGGATATGGTTGTGTGTCACCTAACAGTTTGCTTTTTGCACCCTATCCCCTGGAGTCGAGGAGGGCCATCGCAGTGGCCCATCTGGCACCATGGGGATACGGTTGTGTGTTACCTAACAAGTTGCTTTTTGCACCCTATCCCCTGGAGTCGAGGAGGGCCATCGCAGTGGCCCATCTGGCACCATGGGGATACGGTTGTGTGTTACCTAACACATTGCGTTTTGCACCCTATCCCCTGGAGTCGAGGAGGGCCATCGCAGTGGCCCATCTGGCACCATGGGGATACGGTTGTGTGTTACCTAACAAGTTGCTTTTTGCACCCTATCCCCTGGAGTCGAGGAGGGCCATCGCAGTGGCCCATCTGGCACCATGGGGATACGGTTGTGTGTTTACCTAACACGTTGCGTTTTGCACCCTATCCCCTGGAGTCGAGGAGGGCCATCGCAGTGGCCCATCTGGCACCATGGGGATACGGTTGTGTGTTACCTAACAAGTTGCTTTTTGCACCCTATCCCCTGGAGTCGAGGAGGGCCATCGCAGTGGCCCATCTGGCACCATGGGGATACGGTTGTGTGTTACCTAACACGTTGCATTTTGCACCCTATCCCCTGGAGTCCAGGAGGGCCATCGCAGTGGCCCATCTGGCACCATGGGGATACGGTTGTGTGTCAATTGACGGTTTGCTTTTTCCTCCATATCACCTGGAGTCAAGGACGCCCATCCCAGTGGCCCATTTGACACCATGGGGATATGGTTGTTTGTGACTAACACGTTATATGCATTCTCCCTATCCCCAGGAGTCCTGTGAGCTGCGTAATGGGTCGTGTTAGTGACCCTTCTTCAAAGGTGTATGCAGCTGATGATCTGTGGTAGGACCCCCAACCCACAGGGGGCAAGATCAACATTTGTTCTGGTGTGTATGTTCATAAGCTAAGGTGGTTTAATTCATGGCAGGTACGTTGCAACTACACCATAGTCTGTGAGAATAACATCTCAGCACACATGTGTGTGATGTTCCCGGATGATATGCTAGCTTCAGAGGTTAATGTGCGTATATGCACCCCATCCCCATGAGCCATGACATGTGTTAGCAAATACCTGTAGCATTACCATGTCCCCATACCGTCAATAATACACAGGACCAACACCTTGCCACCTAATATAACCTCAACACCAGCAGACACATTCAGATCACAGATGGTGTTTCAATGATACATGCAACTGTTGTGGCTGGAGAACACATACACCATTTAATTAAGCATTGTAGCAAATACCTGTTATGTTATTATGTCCCCTGGTGCTATTGATGTTAGTAAACACATGCTGTCAGGCAAGCTGAGCCAGGTCACATGAGGATAACAACATAACATAGACCACTGAGGATTAATTCCCCCCCCCTCCCCCACATTATGGTGTGAGCAACTGGGTACAATGTAATTTGCACAGATCAAACAGTTTCCCCATGAGACACAACTCACACAATGGAACTAGTGGTCCAAACATACATATTGTGGGCCCTGTCAAAGATGAAAGTTAAGGTTTCTTTCCCCTGCCAAGCTCAGTAGGACCACCCACACAATGTTTCATCTAAATAAACACAGCCTATGATTGATGGCACATCAGGTTCCCATTGGGGGTGAATACTGGGATGTATACAGAGCATATGAACATTGATGTGTGGGACACATCACATGCTGCCTAACTGTGACTATCATGGACATCATCATGTTGCAACAACCTGTGGCATGTTGTGTCAAGGTCATGCAAGTGGGGGACAGGGTAGTACCAGGATGTGCGGAGGGTGCCAAATACACAGGGTACAGGTGTCAGCGCAAACATGTGCACACACAATGGAACAAATTAAGATGGTAGTATGACCACTAAACGTTGTTAGGAAAAAGGGATGTAGGCCTGCCATGTGTGTGTAAATTGATGACAACACAGGATGCTTAGAAAAAATAAAAACAGTGTAGCGTTATGATCACATCATAAGCTAAATGATGTGCATGTGTGCGGTGATGTTGCCTGTGCAATATGCCTTTTCCAAGTCAAGCTGTTTCACACATCAAGCATGTCACTGTGGCTGTTCAGGCAAAACATCAGCTATTGTAGTGACACACGTGTGTTATTGTCCTTTGTGATGTGTGTCTGTTCACCTGAATGCCACAATGTACACAGATGAACTTAGCCAACACACCCACAAACGTGAACCATGATCCTAAAAGGTGCATGTTACGTTGTAAGACCACCCCTAGCTGTCAAAAGGCCATTATGAGATATGAATATGCAAAAAACATCCGTACTCTTCCACTCAGGCTCCATGTAGGTTTGCTGGAAGGCACCTCCAGGCATGCCCCGGTTGGTCTGGCTGTTTTGCCACACACCCAAAATATGTCACCCACGTCTAGCTGCCACACACACAGGATGCTATAGAGATATGTGGTGAAAAAGGAGGCCAGCCACAGTCCATCCACACACGTGTCGCAACACATTAGCATTTAAAAAGACGGTGTTGCCAGATGTTTGCCCATGTGTTGTGTGAATCTGAAGACAGCATAGCTAAATCCCTGTCTGAGGTTTACTGCTGGAACAGCAGCTTCAGGAGGTCAAAACCCACCCAACCCCCCTTGGAGGGGGGGGCTCTCTCTGTCCGTGTCACTCTCCCACTATGTGTCTCATTGTTGGTCCCTGTGTAAGCTGTATACGTGACTGGTGAGAGACATGTTTGACAGGGGTGAGGGCAGCGCATTCACAACGTGGGATGCTCCCATACACCGTCACAAGTTATGCGTGTCAGCTGTGACGCACATGCTCCCTTGCCACCAGCAGTAAACACATGTCATTACATATGCCTTTTGCCCATGGGAATGCCTACTGATAGGGGATTAACTATGCTGGACATGAGACACACACACCCAGCAGTGTGGCAGAAGCATTAAGACTCTATGCACAATGATTGGGGGGGGGGGGGGAAAGTCCCACAAGTAGAAAAAGGTGACCAGTCACTGATGCCCTTACCTTTTCCTTGCTTATCTACAGATTGAGGATCTCCGGAAGAAAGGCAGGGAGCTGCGTCTCCACCATGCAACCTACCTCCAGCACCTCCTGGGTGAGAACTAACAATAGGGTGATGTACAATACTCAGAAAGTGACGTATCTGTAACCAATGTTCCATTATGTCAGATGCCTGTGATTTGCCTACCTATCTGCAAGTGCTATATGTTTGACATACATACGTGCTGATGACTGTTATGTTTCACAGATGGTGATAGCAATGAGGATGGGGCCACCACCTCTGCACATCTTTTCAGAAGAACACCTACACCACATGATGCAGAGGTGGTGGTTCTGGACACCACGGACGAGGAGGAGGAGGAGGCGGCGGAGGCGGAGAAGGAGGAGGAGGAGGAGGAGGAGGAGCAGGAGGCGGAGGAGGAGGAGGAGGAGCAGGAGGCGGAGGAGGAGGAGGAGGAGGAGGAGGAGGTGTTGGTGGTGGAGGCGCAAATACCTGCATCCCCGCAAGATAGGACACCAGAGGGCCAGAATGGGCTTTTGGAAGGGTTGTCTGGGGGGGAGCCTGCGTTTGGGAGAGGGTGCAGGTGATGTTGAGGGGGGGGAAGTTGGAGAGGGCTCAGGGGGGAGTGTTTCCCAGATGGTGTGTGGGAAAGTGACATGGAGGACAGGGCATCACAGGCCACTGAGCGGTCCCCCCAGCCACAACAGTTGCCTCCACCATCCAGGGCCACACACATGTCCTACGCAGATGGCACCACACAGACAACATGTACCATGTGTGTGTGTGGTGGCAGATGCGTGGAGCACCTGTCTGCGGCCTTGGATGGACTGGAGCAACGGATACACCAGCTGTGTCATTCACAGCAGTGGCTGGCCACCGTGATTGAGAGGGTGGTTGCCGAGGTGGCACATCTTCCATGTCGGCAACCACCCCCTCAATGGCGTCACTGGCGCCAGTAATTGCACCTGAAACGTCACAACATGTGCCCTGTGATGCCCTGTCCTCCATCTCTGGGCATGCTGGGGGAGGGTGGGACCCATGTGTGATTTTGTATTTTTGTGTGTGTGTAATATGTGTGGGTGGGATTTGGAGGGGAGGGGAGGATGGTTTGGGCGGTGGGAGGGTTATGGTATATTGCCCTTTCCAAAATTTGTAAATAGTTTCTGTTACTCATATTTTTCTAACATAGTAAATATATTTTTTGAAAACAGCTGTATGGGTCATGTGTCTCACCTAGTCTATGTGTGAGGATGTCAGCATTGGATATGTGTGTGGGCACATATATTTCTGTTGGGTAAACATGTGTCTGATGATAGCATTGGCCAGATATTATGGTGTTCTAAAATACCATGTGTGTAGGTGTGTTAAACTATGATTATCCATTAACTGTTGCAACGTTGCACCTTTCCCAATGCTGTACATGGCACAGGTAAGGTCCTAGGTGAAACAGAGGTCTGCACATATTTGAGTCTCCAACATAGGCTTTGGAACGATGTATGCCTCTGAAACAGGCATCCCTAGAGTGGGGTGGGAGGCAGGTGATTCATGATGTGGTCAAGGGCAAGGGTCACACATATGCCACCAATGTGTATTATATGATGGATTTCACACGGTGATGAGTATGTCAAGTAAATGAGCCATTTACATAATAGTCACCCTGTGACAACATGGATGTCTGTGCAGACTGTGTCACTGCAGCCTCAGGGCTGTGGCTAAACATGTTGCACATGACACATTACATATGTGTGTAGCATGACAATTGTACCTGTATTTTGCAAAGTCGTTGTCGTTCAGGACCTGTGTGTGGGTCATGTAATGCACCCAGCACTGTATCACCTGTGTGTGGCTCATATAGGGCTCCCACCCCCTGACTCCATGATATAAATGTGACAACCTGGACACTCATTGCACACACACACTGTATGTATGTTTAGAAAACGTTTTATTGTTGCAGCTGTACCCTCAAAGTTAGGACGGCATATAAACATATATATGTATATGTTTTGGAGTTTACATTAAACAAGATTTAACTCACACACACACTACATATGATTTGCTTATGTCAGATGTGTCACATGTGACACATAACAAACAACTCTGAGTTACGTTAAACTGAAAATATCTTTAATCAAAATGAGCATAGCCACATAGAAGGATATATTACAGTGTAATGATACAGCAAACTATGTTTTTCCATTATTGGCGACGTGGACGCCCACACCTGACACGTCGGCCCCCCCAAACCTCTCCTCCCCCATGCACGACCCTCGTGTGGAACCCGTGCTGGTGGTGGTGCAGGTGCACATCGTTGCATAACCTCTAGCATTCCCTCCAGGGCCTCAGATATACGTTGTACCGGCATATTTTGGACAACTTCACGCAATTGCCGCTGCTCAGCACACACCTCCCTGGTGTTCTGCTCCACTGCAAGGCGAATACGGTCCAGCATGCGTCTAGTGCCTGTGCATGGGAGACAGGGTGGTATATCAGATACATCTCCACTACTCTGGCACCATACACAAACATGTAATGCACATCCCATACGATTGCTGATGTGATAGGGCAGACCACCTTACACACATGGATAGTGACAATAAACATCATGACCCCAGTAGTAAATAGCAGACTAACCCACAGGGCACATTCCACCACGTAGATCTGGGATGCCATCACAGCAATTTACAGGCTGTGGAGACATACCCACATACTACTGTTGACGCAACAGGATTGGACTATGAGAGCTATCACATATGCATCGTGTCGAAGACGTGCAGCATGCACTAGACAAAAATAAATCAGATGGACAACAGCAGTGTTTAACACAGGAAGGTGTACCTAATCCATCACAATTGGGAACACAGGTCGAGGGATAAACACAATTCCTGCCACATAACAAGTGTTTGTGAATGAATCAGTGTGATGTTAGTTAAGAGCAGAGAGAAAACACACCTCACCTGCACATGTGTCCCTCTGCTGCACATATGTGATAACCTGAGTGATACATATGCACCATCAATGATACACAGAGGAGGGTTTGGGGAGCATATCATGTGTGTTGTGCAGAAAACATGGTCAGTTTCAGCAGAGCAGCGGGAGCAACAGAGGGGCCCATCTGACGTCTAACGACATTAGGGCCAATAAGGGGATGCGGCATGCTACGTAACACACAGCTATTTATAGAACCTGGCGAAGGACAGTGGTGTGCACAGTTGGCAGAGTATGTATTGGCTGTCTCTCGGCATGAGGTGTATTAGCTGAGTTTGGTCTACTGTTAGACATGTTATGGTCTTATTTTGGCCATCCTTTCTGCTTATGTGTTTGGGTTTTAGAGAGAGCCAAACAATACAATGCTCACATATGTTTCATCACATAGGCCGCTGGTCACAGGGACAACCTGCAAGATACATGTATATGTGGCAACCTCTCTTTAATGTATGCAATACCTGCCTAATGACACAGATGCACCAGCAATGGAGGAATATATAGTCCTGCTGGACCCTCTGTGTACCCTTATCCTATCTGCAAAAACTAACAGATATGTAGAGCGAGTGTGTATATCCTACCTCTCTGTTCAGGCCACAGGGGCTCATGGAAAATGATGCACATGATTGTGTGGACACAAGGCTGTGATGGATAGCGTTTCAATAGGCCCATTGGCGGCATTGTAGAGCAATGCAGACCATGTTCCCGTTCTGTATTGTATGTCCCTACAGAGGGTCTCTGCCGACAGAGCTCCCCCACATCACGCCCTGGGACACTACAGGCAGCTACCACTGTATGAGCGATAATAAGCACATTGCAGTGTCTGAGACAGCAACATTGCCAATGTGGTGTGGGGTCCGGATGTGACGTGTATGGGTGTGTGGTGTGTGGTGGGTTAGCACATGAGATGTGCTTTGGGTAGGGCTCTAGGGCGTAAGGTGCCTCTTGTGGTGTCTCAGGACCGTTAATGCCCAGTGTGGGTATTGTACCTGTGATGTGCTGAGCAATGCAGGGCCATGTCTGACTAATGGGTCTTGCAGGATAAGTGCTAGTACTGAACATGAGCTGTTTGGTGATGGTATGAATTCAACTGTCTGTTGTGGCTGCCTAGGTCTCCATACTCTCCTTGAGTTGCTTGCACTGGCTGTAGCCTCATGGGGGTGACTCAGCCCTGATCTGGACCGTGTGCTGGTGATGTAAGTGTGGCCTGGGCTGGGGTTTGTCACAGCACATGACTCTGTATGTGATGATTCCTTTATATTTTGTATTCCAGAGGTGGCTATGTGTAATAATGAAGATGGATGTGTTAGCTAATGTTTGGTTTTGCCTCGTGCAAGGACTATAGCAGATTATCTGCGGACGTACACAGGAAATGTTAGTGAGGTCATGTTGGTGCATGGACAGAATGGTGAGGGGACAGGTTAATGAAGAGAGTTAGAAATTATTTGGCCGTGAGGGGTAATACATCTGCCATTGTTCTGTTTGTTGTAGGGTAGGTGTGGTGTGTAGGATGCCATGTTATGAACATGAGCAAGAGTGTGGGAACTGAGGGACATTCTACAGGGAAATAATGGGTATGATCAGGCAGATGTGACATGTGATAATGGAGAGGACAGTGAACTTTAGTTTTTGAAACAACGCGACATCTTACGCTGTGGGGTGCGCACAACCATCATGTAGCCTGCTTAATGTGTCTGGAGCAATTGTAAATTGGGAAACGTGGAGAAGAGATGGGCATGTTTCTGTTAATAATCCAGTTACATAGCATCTGTGATCGTTACATAAGATGAATACTACTATTATTTCAATTTATTTTGCAATGGACAATGTAGGAGTCACTGTACGGTTTGGTTCTTGATCTCTATATTTATAGGTCAATGTACATGCACAAATGTTTATATACAGTGCTGATGTAAATTGAATGTTGGCCGTTTGTGGGTTCAGGTTTAATATTTGTCTTTCAGGATGTGATATGTGTTTTCATGTATGATGAAAATATTTGTCCAGCTATACTATGTGGACTGAGGTATCGGGTTCACATTATCACCCTTTGACGTTGACAATTGTTTACATCAACTAGTAGCCTCTGTAAAGTCTGTACGTGAGCTTGTCAGTTTAGCAGTTAAAGTTATGTGTATGTGAACCCATCTATCTATGTCATGGATTCAGAGTACGGTGTGTATGATAGGCCTCTACATGTGTAGGTGTTGTCCAGGATTCCCATGTGTGTAGTCTTTGTCCATTTAGTACATATTTTGGAAAAGGGGTTTGGTCAACTTTATCCATATGCCAATTCCTAAACATTTCCCTTTCTTATCATTGTGTGGTTAAATGCAACAGCAATTGCAGGGCAACTGCTTATGCTCATGGTGCCCTTTGCAGAGTTCTGACACATTATCCCGCAATCCACCTGTGATGCACCAGCTCATAATATTTTTATTGTGTTGATGCATTGGTTGACTTTCCGTACAGGGACATGTTGTTTGTCCTACACCTCTGCATTGCAGTGTATGTCTGATGTTGCCCTACACATGTTATTACAATATGTTCCTCTTAAAACAACAACAGTTGTATTTATATAAGTTTGGGTCACCTATGGAACGCCTTGTCTATGGGTTATGTTACACATTTGCTTAGCTATATGCATATGCTATGTTATCTGATACCTGCAAATGCAGACATAGTGGAAAGTATGATTTGTGAAGTCACAACACAGAGGAGGGTTACAGAGTTTGATATATTTTTGATACTTATGGAAGTAATGTGTTATTTGGCATTCTGCTGTTCCCAATACATTTGGGTGTTTGCAGAGAGTCAGGAGGTAGGTTTGCCAATGTCGCCATCTCCTTCTGCTGTTAGAACGTGCTGGCCCCTCATACACATTCCTCTTATGCCTGCATCTGTGTGTATCAACCTGACGTTACACGATTATACTGGGTGACACAATAACATCAGTTAATGTACCCTTCAAACATATGTTCACACACATATCCGATTTTTATTCATAACATGTAACATGTGTGTAGCTAATGTGGGGACAGCCACCACACAAACACCAACAATAGACTAATGGTGTGTGTGTTGTGGCTCTGAGAGTCCTTGGTCACCCACCTTCAGCATTGCGATGCGATGATGCACCATAGGCCCTCAACTCCCCCATCATCATCTGCCGAAGAGGTGCAGGTGCAGCTTCGGCTGCCATTGGATGTTGTGTGGCCTCTATTGCGGCTTCTACCAGTGGTGTCCTGGTGTGCATGTGTGGCTCCATGGACTCATCATCACCAATTGTGCTGCCCCCTGAGACAGCAGCCTCTGCCTCCCCCAGACTCATTGGGGCTGTGATGTTGAGCTCCACCTCCTCCACCACCGCCTCCTCCTCCTCCTCCTCCTCCTCCTCCTCTTCCACCTCCACCTCCGCAGCACCCATTTTTCTGTAGTCACCTGCATGGGAAACAATAAAAAGGAGAGACACATATGTTTGAAACATATACATATGTATACGTGTGTGATACAGACAATGGAGCAGGAGATCAGCCGTAGAAAACCTACACCATTAGTGTTTTATGTTATACAAGGCAGTTTAATGTGCACATGCTCAATCACAAATTAATTGCAATATGGCTGTCCCCCGTACTCTGGAAAAAAATACATACCTTTCAGGACACTTCCTTCATTACAGGTATAGGAAAACATTTAATTGGTCCCGAAAACATACCATACCTCCTGTAAGTCTTTTTTTCTTCCCGGTATTGATATGATTATGCAAATACGTTTTGGATGGTCTCCACACCTATCTTTTTCCCCCTTCCTAATCCCAATTACAATGGGCAGTTATTCAACGTTTAACTTTAATACTTCCAAGGCCATTTAGACAATGTCTATGTGTAGGACAGCATGGCTCTGCAGCCTTTATGTGAGCAAATTCAATGTGATCCCTTACAGCTGCATTGTCTTATACTTTGTCATTTAAACATATTTATCCCATATTTAAAACGGTACTTGTCGAGGGTAATTTAATTATTTGAATGATTTCAGATTCAACAGCAGCATATCTGTGTATTTAAAATTTATATTGGTCTCTTCACAGACTTCAATTACAGGCCAAGCTTGTTATGGTTGTCAGCTTAATTCAATTAGCATGGGGCATAGGCAAATGCCTACCACTAACACACAGACAGGATGGGTTGACTACGGCCATGTGTGCGGCATGCCGGAGACAGGAAGCCCTCCCATAAGTGTTGTTCCGCAACACGTAGCTCAGTCTGGCCCTCATGTGTGTGTTGTGCCCATGCACACATGACATGTTGCCCTTGTGCATGTTCATGGTCACATTGCACATGTTTGCCCATAGCATGCTGCTCCTCAGAAGAGCAACAGATGTGTGTACATGCGTGTACCTGCACCCACCATACAATCTGGTTTTACAAATCAAAATGTTTTTTTTAGAATCTGAATATGGGTCTTATTTCTATGTCACCTTATGTTATCATTACTCCATGTGACTCTCAGTGACCTATTGTGTAGCGCATGTGATCTATACACCACCTATCACCCACTTAGCTGCACATGCAGCAATTTATTGATGGATTGTCATAGGAACATGCCTTGGAAATGACCAGGACTGTAATACAGTGTATGGCAATCCCAGGTGTGTTTGTCGTCTAGCTACATGTGTCTGTGTGTGTGTGTGTCTCAGAATCGTAGAATATTATGCGGATGTATTTGGGAGCTAAGTTAGGAATGTTCATCACAGACATGTCAACATGAGAGGTGATGTAGGGATATATCAGACACATGTTCCACCAGCATAGGTACATAATGAGGATTTTGTGACCCATATGGGGGTATATGTGCATATGAGTGTTCTGTTTGACATGTTTTGATTATACAGGACACAGAAAAAACACATTTGTTGTACATACCTGCATGTGGATGTGCGGTATCAAGGGCCTCAGGCAGTCCACGAAGGTAGATATCTCCTAATCGTGTTGCTAGTTCTTGTTCGAGGGTGTTGTTGGTGTGTATACATGGTCCACCGCCACCTGTGCCCATAGCATGTTTTTTTTCAGCAACCATGTGCTGACGGACACCTCTTTTGATGTCTGAAAATCTTTTTTTGAGACCTTCCACATCACGTGCAGGACCCCCTACCTCAGCCATTGCATCACGCGCATCCTCCCACACGGCCAATCTGTTTGCCACAGTTGCACGTGTGCTCATTTGGCCAAATAATACATCATAGTTGTCAATGACATATGACAGTAGTATGTGGTTTTCCCTGTCACTGAATTTGACTGCTCTCTTCCTCTGTGTTGCTGGCAGAGGTTTCCTTTTTCTTTTGGCCGTTTGGATGTAAAGTGACTGTTGTGGCACAGCAGATGGCCCTGCCTGTTCCTGACTAGCCTGTGCCATGGTTGACTCATCACCAACTGGCTGGCCCACAGCCTCCACCACCTCACCCTGATCCTCTCTGTCACTGTCCCTCTCCATCTCCATCTTGGGCAAAGGCTACTCTCAACACACCCACACTCTACTACACACAGCAGGACAGAGCCCAAAACAAAACAAAACCAAGGACACTACAGGTCAGAAGACAGTACACTGTAACAATGGTGAACTGTGACGTAAATAAACAAGGGGACAGAGATAATACAGGAACCTTTTTTGGTAACCACTCCCTCTCTCCTGTGCCGTATCCCTAACACACTCTCTATCCCTCAGACTCTGTCTAACTGTCTCTATCTCTCCTTCCTCAGACGTAATCCCACCACAGCCTCAATCCCTATTGCATTCTCTACCAGTCTTTCTCACTCTTTTCTGTTGACTACGTGTAGCCTAGGCTCTGTGTCTGGATGTCTCTGCAACTCTCTGTCTGTCGTTGGAAATCCTCTAACAACCCTCAACGTGTGCCTCGTGGTCAGGCCGTTTTATACCTTTTTACCACGTGAGTTTTGGCACATGCGCATTTGTGCAGGCGTGGCGCTCCTGCGTCGTGCTCGTGCGTCGCGCTCCTGCGATGTGCGCGTGCCGGCTTACGCATGGGTGTCTTTACACGTCACCACCCATATGCTCTGTAAAATATAGTAGTACAACGCATGCGCGTAACGAGTTGTGCCGCATGGGCGTCTTTGTGCGTTTTGCGCATGTGCGAGGCAATGCGCATGTACGTGTAACCACGCACGTGCCCACACCCATGCGTAGAGTCGCGCATGCGCGCCACACCGGATTGCCGTCTACGAGCAATTGCGCATGCTCATTGCCCGTTTAGGCAAAGACACAATCTATATATTTGAAGGTGAAGAGTTTGTCCAGGTTGAGGGTTATAGTTGGAGAAGAGTAGGAGTGTGTTTGCTGAGAGACAGGAGGGGAGTTGTAGCAGGTGTATGTTTGGATTGTTTTGTTGCTGTTTGTACTGTTGATTGTATAGTCTTTTGTGTGTATAGTCCTCTGTGGTGTGAAGTTTGTACATAGCTTAGATAGGGTTTTGTGTGTGCCAGTGTTTAATTTTGTGTTTAGTTTGCTGGGAGGAGTTTATGGCGCATATATATGTTGCTGCATGTGTCCTGTGCAGTGGGCAGATGCTGGGGTTGCCGGACAGGGGAGATGGTGTCGATGGGGCTGTGGAACAGGGCATGGGTATAGTCCCGCAGCAACTCAGGCCTGCAGCTGTGGGGGCGGTCCAACCAGGTGCTGTGCGTGCACGGCGCTGTCGACGTCCCGAGGTGCAGGCTCGGCAGCCACGCCTCTACAGGCCCCGGCCCCAGCTCCATGACATGCGAGAGGACCAGGTCATCTCCCTTTACCGACTGAGCACAAGAGCTATTAGGGGACTCTATGAGGATCTCAGACCTGACCTTGAGCCCCTAACTGATCGGTCCCATGCAATACCAGGTTTAGTGAAGCTCCTTGCTGCCTTACATTTCTTTGCCTCCGGCTGTTTCCAGTCATCTGTGGCCGCAGTGGGTGGCATGAGCCGCCCCACATTCTCACGATGTCTCCACCAAGTACTGCGTGCCATGGTCAGCCGGGTGGGGAATTACATAGCCATGCCCCACACTAGGCAACAATGGTGGACCCTGCAACAGGCCTTTGAGGCATTAGCCGGGATACCACACGTGATGGGAGCTATTGATTGCACACATGTTGCCCTGGTCCCGCCTAGAGACAGGGAGGTAGCGTACCGCAACCGCAAACACTACCATTCCCTGAATGTTCAGGTTGTGTGTGATGCAGATCTACATATTCTGAATGTGGTCCCTAGGTTTGCAGGGTCCACCCATGACTCCTATATCCTGCATCAGTCGGCAATATTCACACAATTTGAGGAGGGACGATATGTCGACTGTATATTGCTGGGTGAGTATGTCGCAATGTGTAATCTATTTATCTCTTTATACATGTCTCTATGTGTAATCACAGATGTTGATGTACTTTGATGGTACACATGCACTTCACATATGATAGATGTTATCCACAGGCCTGGTGTCAGTAATCATGATGACAGGTGTCTGTACATCTTGTACATGCAGAAACATTTAACACACATCATAATGTTCTTAACAGTATATGATCTTAACATGCACATGTTGTACATGTGCATACACCACAGTGAATATGTCTATGTTGGTAATGCTTCCCTCAGAGTGCATGTTGGTAGCATATGCAAACATGGGATGGTGTTTGTGGGGTTTTTGAACATCACATACTAATGTGTTGATGGTTAATTATTTTATAATGTTTAGAGGTTATTTATAGTTAGTTTTTTTCCCACAATCCGTAGAACTACACACATGTCATCTGTGTGTTAGGTTTACACACACATACACTGTGCTGGAGTTGTCACCCAGGGGGCAATAGCTAACATGAATAGGTGTATATGACTTTCTGATGACTGATGTGGACATTTCCAGCAGGGAACGAAACGTGTATATAGCTTTGCCCATACATATTGGCTATGTCACAGTAGGCTAGGAACACTAGATGGGGTATAGCTTACATTTTGACACTGTATATGAGCGTGATTTAATGTAAGCTTGTGTGTCCATCCGCACTTAGCTTCAAATTGTGGAGAGATTACTGTTATAGCAGGGGGACCAAGTGGGTGCATACAGGGAAGTATTGGAACTAGCTACACAGGACGGTAATGTTCAAATGCATGTGTTGTTTTGCAAAACTTATGAGGGGTACAGAGTGCATGTTGGACGACTGTACCTTCAAAGGGATGTTTACAGGATGGTGAATGTGAAGAAGATGGGAAATATAGGGATTTGCAAACAGCACTACACAACATATGTAGCCAGACTAAACATTCTGGATATGCTGACCTTCAACAACAGTATGTATATAGGTGCTATGTTTTTAAATCTCACATCACTCCATGGCATACATGTTGTATATGTGTGGCTTTTGAAAATGGGTGTCTGTTTCTTATTGGTTACTGATGGGACATTCCCTTTGATTATGTGAGCATTGGATTGCTGTTGTGGTCTCACAGTTGTGGTGTTGCAGATGTGGACAGTAAATGCATGACCGTACACATGTTGCGCTGAAACCCCCCCCCCCCCAACACACACACACACACACACAGTATGTAGGGGTGGATCTGGTAACATTTTAATCTTTGCTATGTGTTTACAGGCTGCACTGGCCATGTGTTGATTTTATGTCATCATATGTATATCTGTAAGAGCTGGATAGTTGTTGTGCTGTATATCAGTGTAATACAGTTTTGTGGGTTATGATCTCATGTGTACAAAGCTGTTACGTTTTTTTCACATGGAGCCCTGCATTTACATGCAACATTTCTTTCTGCAGGTGATGCAGGATATGGTTGTCGCCCCTGGCTGCTGACTCCTGTTCGTCGGCCACAGACACGTGCAGAGCAGAGGTACAATGAGGCCCATGCCTCCAGCCGCTCAGTCATAGAGCGCACCTTTGGCGTATTGAAGAGTCGCTTCAGGTGTCTGGATAGGACAGGTGGGGCCTTACAATATAAGCCACGCACTGTTGCAGAGATTATCATAGCCTGTTGCATCCTGCACAACATTGCTCTCAGGCACAATATCCCTGCAGAGATTAATGCGGATCTTGAGGAAGATCCAATGTGCCCCCCTGTACGTGCCAGTGGTGACACACGGGAGGGCTCAGCGGTCAGGCAGAGGCTAATTGCAGAGTTCTTCTCATGTACGTATGAATCATATTAACACACAAATGTGCTTTACAATGTGTGTATTGGTTTTTGGGTTATTTTTTATGTACATATTGCATGTGTAGGCCACACTGCATTAACAGTTGAGTCACAATGCAAACATCACAAAGGTGCCTGGGTGTGACACAAATGATGGGTGGAGTGCACAGCAACAGTTGGTGGCAGATGATGTTTGGGTTTGTAGGTATCTCTGTGGGATGTTTTGGCGGGTGACATTCCCAATTAGTGTTGCTCTGTGATAGCAGCAGCTGTTGTCAGATCACAGTTTGCTTTGTATCATTGTATGGCTAACGCACAGTGTCAGACATATGTGGAGATGTTACCGCTGGGTGTTTGCTCCCTGTTAGTGGACATTTTTCCATTGTGTGGAGTTTACATCAGACCCATTTGTGATGCTTTTATTTTGATAAAGCTCATGTGATATGCCTATGTTTGAGTGCCCCTCATGTGTGCTTCAACATGTCACACTAGGCACAATATACTTTGTGAGTGCTAGTATGTGTGGATGGTATTACAAATGTTTATGGTTTGTGCATGTCAACTGTGATGTGTGTCAAAATGTGAAGATGAACAGGTAGCCATGACATGGATATGTTTAGTGGTGTTGCCCTGTGCATTGTCCAGCTAGGGACTTTTAAGAGAACATTCTTAACTTGTTGAGTGTAGCTTCACTGCAGTGATGGATATATACACATTGTGAGATCTATTTGTCATAAACATCAATGGGGGGTTTACATTAGCCAGGTGGTGCACAGAATGTGGGTATGTCTTGTGGTATGGCAGGTATTTCATGGATTAAATGGCGTATCTCACTGATGCTGTGATAACATCTGTAATCATGTGTGTGATATAGGCTGGGTATGTTTGTGGGTCACATGACCACAGACCATAGGAACAAATAGATTGCAGACACAATAAAACATGGATTACATTGCCTTATAAACAAAGACGTAGGTGACAGCTATTTATCAGAAGTGCACATGTAAGGTGTGCATGTTTTGTTGTGCTGACTATCACACATTGACATGGCATGCAGTCCTCAGGGGTTTGTCACATGCAGTGATGGGGTGGGCTTGTTTACAACATGTAGGTCATTTTGATTGCTATTTGTGCATATCATCAGCACATAGCTGACAATATTACTGAAGATATGGGATGTGCAAACCAGGATAGGTTTTTGATATGTGGCTTAATGAGGTGGAGGTTCATATTTCCAGTGCGTTTTGCAATTTGGCAGTGGCTTAACATACTACTTTGGGAGAACTTTCAACAGGTAGAGGGGTCCTTTCTACAAAACTGTTGCAGCAAGGGGTATATTGCAATATGGGACTGATACACAAGCCAGGTGTACGCATCCACCTCTATTGCTCTGTGCGTACAAGGACAGAGAGGTAAGGGAGGGGACAGGGACACTACACACACCTGTAGATCGCCTGAAATACCTCCATGATGCCTTTTACACGTATGAGCTATGTGCATTGTGATAGTGAGCAGTCTGTAATAGTGAGCTGTTGTTCAGTGTGACAGCTGATGACATGACAGTGCAATGTGTGATTCTCTGCTTTAACATTAAATTTGTTTGCTGCTCTTATGTCTCTTAATGCAGAGGACATTCTTTTGGCGGATGCTGTTGGCCTGGTGCATTGTCATGTGTCTATACATCAGCAAATATGCATTTTGTTTTGGTAGGTGGATGTACATTGACATGGTGTGTGTGTTGCATTAATTACAATCATATCTGTTTACTGATCTGTCATATTGCACAGATGATTGGTTTTCTTGTTTGTTAGTTTTAGGCTGTGTCACCCATATTTGGATTGTGGCACTCATATTCCCTTGTGTTTTTGTTCAGGATGTCCAATTGCACACTCTCAATGTGACATGTACAGCAGACCTGCATGTGTGTGTATGATGTTTTTTTCTGTAGTTTGGCTATACTTTCTTGGTCCTCAAGCAATGTTCTATGAGACAACAACAGGGTATTTTTTCATGGTCACTGGGCCATTATATGTACAGATATACACCTGTGCACATACCGGCTCTATGTTATAGTTGGCAATTGTGCAAATGTTTTGTTTTGTAAGTGGCTTTTTCTCAGTGGCATGAGTGATGACGCATCGCTCATACATCATACATTATCATGTGCTGTTATGGGTCTGTGCCCTTGGGTGTCAGTTGTGACTGTGATACCTCTTACATAGTGGCGTTTACATTGTCAACATTAGGGGGATGTGTTGTGTGCATTGTGAGAACATGTATATTCTAGTGTGATTAAGCACTGGTGTGTTTTTTATTTTTTTCAGATATGTTCATAATCTGCACAGTCATCTACAGTGGCTTGACATGCTGAATCCCCACCTTTTGTGGACATTGTCTCCCTTCAGGTGTACCTGAGATTGTTGGGTAGTGACTACAGCGATTGATGCAAAACACATGATGCACACACATGGTAGGTGTATGTGTTTGTTTTTGACATAATTACATTTGACTTAAACTGTTGATGATTTCATGTTGTTGTGATGGTCATGTAACATTTCCTCTATGCTCACATGGACAGCTGCATATGGTGTGTAGCTGCAACACACCTGTGTGACTTGAGCATGGACATTAACATATCCATGTGACACCCATGTCTGTGTTGATGAATAGGGATGTTGGCCACAAGGTTATTTGTGATATCGCTATCAGGTCATGTATGCCTTTGTATCCCTTTCTTCAGCATATCCCAAGCTGTGACGTAATGACATTTGTATTTATTTTCCATGTTATATGCGGATAACATATGTCTCCTCTCCTGACACAGGGTAGATGTCAGACCAGACACACGTCTTACAATGCAGCTGTTGCCAACACCACACACCTGTTTGACGAGAGACCACCATGCACGCCTTTGTCATGACATTTTCCCATTGGATGTTTTACCAATGAGAGTGCAACACATGACTGGGATGGACATTATTGAGATTTGACTACTGATTTCCCCATGCCAGGGGTGTCAATTGCACTGCAGATGCAATTGTTGGGCAGGAGGTGCTCCTCATTATAGGGGACACACATGTACTTTGAGGGAATGTCGTATATTGAACACAGACACATGACTATGCATGTCCAGAGCTGTGAAAACAAATTGTACATGATTTCTAGGATTGAAGATACTATTGTTACGTTTTACAATGATCCCCCCTTGTGCAGCAGCAACTGACATGGACATTGTATGTCGTGCATTTTGCAACAGTTTTTATTTGGATGTGTTTTGACCATGGCTCTAACATGGCACCAACGCTATTCACATGTTTTTCTTACAACACAGGCACACAGTCCATGTATTTGTAATGTAGCCACTGATGGGATGCTCCTATTGTCAAAATCAACCTATTTTCCACCTGGACATAATCCCTATTTATAATCCACAATGCTTTCACGCACAAAAACATCTTGGAATGATGTGTTGAGTGACCCAAGGGTGCTTACATGCATGTGTGTCATCACTATATCATGTTGCAATGTGGATTGTACTTGTCCAAATGACTGACTATGTTTGTGTGACACAACATGTGGACCTATGGCTGCTGTGTGGATCCCTGTAATATGTTTGTTTAAATTTTCATTATTCATAAGCTGATTCTTGTGTGGGCTTACAGTGCATACATGACAGTCTGCATGTCTGTACTCAGCTTGCATTTCCCATCTTCACGGTCATGATCATGGCTTCTGTTTGGTAGCAACACTCACATTGCCACATTATGTTTGATGTGTGGCTTTGTGCATGGCCATACGACTATGTAACTTCAGATTGCCATGTATCCTGCAATATGTGCCATTGCACTTTTTCCCCAATACAACAGTGCATGTAGACCTTATTGATGGTGTGACATGTGCATGTTTCTGCTGGTTTTTGTGTTGGAATTATGTCTGAGCTAATGTGCATGTGGTACCTGTTAGAAGATGCTTATTGTGATGTACATGATGATTTGTGTCCACAGTCGTGTAGGCTGTAATACTATATCAGGCATTGGGATGTGTACGTCACCACTACTTGTATCTCATGTTTTCTGACTTTCAAAGCCTTTGAACAAAATAACTTATATAAGTTAGTTTGCCCCTGTTTGGACATATGGATATCTTCTGAGGAAAAGATGAGGTGTGTTATGTCCTCAGCATGCTGCATCTACTCTGTAAATGCACTCATATGTGGATGACCCATTTGCAACATTCAGCAGCAAGGGGGGGCTGGGGGTTCTGTTGTGCGGTGCAGAGCATGCACCTGATGCACATTCTATATGCTGTCGCTAATTTGGTATCAAGCTAGTTACCTTTGTGTAGGAGGTGGCTTTGTGACATGCTAATGGTTTTCAACACTTTCCAAAGTGATGTCCTCAGCCCTCATTTGATGATGGCACTGTATACAATATTTGTGATGTGCAAACTAAATACAATTATGTATTTCACCAACATTTGTGTCCTTTGCTGATTTTATTTCAGGTCTGTCACCATGATCAATGTGTGCATTTGTATCAGTCATGGCTCCTTGTGAGGCTGGAAATCCATTTCCATCGTGGCAATGTCACAGCATGTAGATGATGTTTTTATTTTTGATAGGTGATGGAGGGTTACATAACCTGTCATAGTCCACATGGTTTGCTGATGTGATTTGTTAACTGTTTGTTTGTGGTGCAAGTCATGTTTTACTTTAATATGTTAGTCCTCCTTTATTTGAGCATACATCCCCTTTATGTGTTCCTGTGCTGTTCATGTACATGGGGCACATGTGCTCACCTCCTTGTACAGTGGCAGCTGTGTATGTGACAGCCACATGGCACATCACTGTGTATGAACGCTTGACATACACACCATCCCTTTGCGATATTTGTGCTATAATGAGCTCATTGTGGTGTTTTGGGTATTGGCTACAGTCATGTTCTTATCTCTGTTTTATGCATGTCTTTTACACACATGTCATCTTTATTTAATTGATTCCACTGGCCTATGTGGACCATGATGTACCACTAGATTCCTGACCTCTACACACAGCCTTCCCTTTCTTCACTGTGGGAAATGGCGCATCCTGTGTGCTGCATAGCCCTGACATTTTTTTGGTTATAGCCAACACACACTTTATGGTCTTTACATCTCATTGCATGTGGCCATTCATCTTTGATGTGATTATGTGGGTTAGTGTGCTCAACCTGATTGCATGTTGAGATGTCTCGTGATCTTAATCAGATTATTTACATGATCCAGGGAGCTTACTATGATACCCTTTGCCGTAAATATTTGCTCATTGCAGAAAATTACATTGTGTTTGTGCAGGTGTGTGTGTTGCAAATTTGTGCGAGCAATTACATATGTACATTGGGGATAAGCATGTGCATTTGGTCCAGTTTGGTTTTTCTGTGTTTGTTTGACTTGACAGCCAGCAGTTGTTTTGTGTACTAGCATGCAGTTTGTGGTTAAGCAGCCTTTGCTGATGACCTCACATGGGCGGTGTTGCTTAACGTTTTAGCCATTTGCATTTGTGCTATTGGTCGTAATTCTGTTTACTGTCTACTGTGTTTGGTTTGTATGCTTGACCTGCATATGTGCTTTTAAATATGTGTAACAGTCATATGTGGCCACATCGGTGGCTTGACCACATTGTACCATGAGATGAGGTGTGGGACACCCTTCTGTCCATTCTTTGTCTGCCAGCTATGTGCCATCCTAACCTGATGTGCATGCTGCTCAACCACGTCGTGGACTACCGCATATTTGTGCATTGCATCTCAACCTGTTTGCCTCTTGTGTGTGTGCTCTGCCTAGCACTTGTACTATCCCATCATCCTGATATTTCACATACTACGCAGTTTCTGCCTGCCCTGCTACACGCATATTCCCATCCTCTGTTGCACACTGTCATTATGGCACGTTACATTACCATCAATCTGTGCATCGTTTTAGCTGTGGACGATATGTTGTTCACATTTTTGGGGTGTCACATGGCCTGCAGGTACTTTATGCAGTCCATCAACTCATGTCATTCCTTCATTGACTTTGGTATTGTCTGTGGTCTCTGCTCTGTGCATTGTTTGTGTTATGTGTGTTTTTGCCACATACCTGTGATTGCATTCCAAATGTGAGATGTAAATGTTATTGGCTAAGCCTCTTAATTTCACCTATACATCCTTAGCGTATCTTCTGCCACACCTTTGAATCACAGAGCTTATGGGTTGCCTACGATAGTGGCCTTGGGTGTGGGCAGCCTTTGAACACGCCCACTGTGTAAAAACTTACATTTCCTTTTTGCTGACAGCCTATGTTTGTGCTGTTACGTGTGCTGCACCATGAAAGGTGCAATGCTATAAGGCACAAGGGGGTAGTTGTCTTACTATGCCAGGGATGCTTGATGTGCACTTGCTCCCAGAGAGAGGACATACCTCTGGCAAAATTATTCACTGGAATGAGAAAACCAGGACCCCTGCTACATCATTGGTGTATTGACCAGTTGTCAGCATTCATAACATAGGGGTGTGTGTATTTACAACATACCATGGATAACATGGAGCTGTGTTCGTCCAATCATTTCAGTCGCCAGTGGTAATAGGGCAGTTTAATAGATGATATTGACTCAGATTCCATGTTGATAGGAGTCACCAGGTGCACTCTACAGCCACAGCTTGGTATATAAATGAGGCGTGACCCAGGTCTGCTATTGATGATATCACAGCGACGGGCTGCACACAGGCCCAGGGAATGGATTGCAATATGAGATTAACTCTGACACCCTGTTGATATCATTAACCGGGGCCTGTCTGCAGTCCTTGACTGCTAAATCACGTATCCCATAACTGTGTCAGCACACCTACCTTTTTTTTAACATACGTTACAATGCACAATGCTGCCAGAAGAAACAGTACTGTGACCTTTCCCTGCCTCATAGGGCACCCTATACACCGCACCCTCGGCCACTCTTTCAGCAGCATTGTAGGGTGGCATTGCAGACACTGCATTTAGAGATCTGTCCTCTGGGATGACTTCAGCGACACGTTATGTTTCAGTGCTGGGAGAGTACATTTGCTTGAAAGGAATTATTGCACACATATTAACTACCTCCCTCCTGAGCTAATCTTTCCCCTACCAAGTACTGCCTCTGCCAGACATGTTCATTTGCCATTGTGGGTGATTGGAACCCTTGATCTCTGCACCATTGCACAGTGATAGTGTTTGTGTGATTTTAAATCAGATATACACCATATGCCTGTCCAACATTATTATGCCTCCACAACCATTGGCACACACACTTATGACCAGCAGCAGAACCCCTTATGCAACCATATTGTCCTATGATTCATCCAGCTGGCTTCATTATACACTGAGGGTGTTCAAACCCCTGCTCCCTGCAGTACTGCTCATTGTTCAAACCATCATGCTGTGGCTCAGCTGGTATGCTTCACCATCAATGCGCATCTTATGCCTCCCAGTATTCGGAGCCCTCCAAAACCATTCCTGCAACGTTTTACGCACAGCAGCGCAAGCACCTCTGTCGGCCATTTCTTTTGTGACTTTAAAAATATTACACAGACAGATGCTTTCAGTGTGCACTGGGGTGGGGGGGGGGAATCGAACCCCTGCTCACTACATCATTGGTCAACGTTCCAACCATCAGGCTGTGGCTCAGCACTTCTGCTTTTCCATCAGTGCGCGACTTATGCCTCCCAGTATTCGGAGCCCTCCAAAACCGTTCCTGCGCCGTTTTACGCACAGCAGCGCAAGCACCTCTGTCCGCCATGATCTTTCAGAATGCAAAAAACATTACACAGACAGATGCTTTCAGTGTGCACTGGGGTGGGGGGGGGGGGAATCGAACCCCTGCTCACTACATCATTGGTCAACGTTCCAACCATCAGGCTGTGGCTCAGCACTTCTGCTTTTCCATCAGTGCGCGACTTATGCCTCCCAGTATTCGGAGCCCTCCAAAACCGTTCCTGCGCCGTTTTACGCACAGCAGCGCAAGCACCTCTGTCCGCCATGATTTTTCAGAATGCAAAAAACATTACACAGACAGATGCTTTCAGTGTGCACTGGGGTGGGGGGGGATTCGAACCCCTGCTCACTACATCATTGGTCAACGTTCCAACCATCAGGCTGTGGCTCAGCACTTCTGCTTTTCCATCAGTGCGCGACTTATGCCTCCCAGTATTCGGAGCCCTCCAAAACCTTCCTTCGCCGTTTTACGCACAGCAGCGCAAGTACCTCTGACGGCCATGATTTGTGTGACTGCAAAAATTATTACACAGACAACTGCTTTCAGTGTGCACTGTGTGGTATTACACCCCTGCACACGGAACCATTGGTCAGTGTCTTCACCTTTGCGCTGTGGCTCTTTTCTTGTCCTTGCACTTCGGCGCACCACATTCAGCGACAAAAATTTGGACTGCCTCCTAAACTATATTCTTCCCCATATTAGGTACTGCCTGAAACAGCCTTGTTCATTGCGCACTGTGGGGTTTCGAACCCCTGCCCCTTGCACCATTGCTCAGTGTCTTAACTGTAGTACTACAGCTGGGTTCTTTTGTGTGTGGTCAGCAGCGCCCCTCTTGCCCTTCTGACGCGCTAATGTAGACCCCGCACACTTGCGCCCCACGCATATGTGCGATCGCTTTAGTCCGTTTTTTCTCTTTTTTCTGCCTGGCCCGCCCACTCCTTATATGGCACCAGCACACTAACGGGAACCCGCACAGCAACGGACTTTAGTAAACATGCCTGTAAGTTTCAGAAAAGAGAGTACAAATATTCAATGCCTCATAAAAAATAAAGAACTTTGAGATAGATTATTATAGGGCGTTGTATGTGGGTATGTATTGTTACAGACTGATCCCTCTGATCTACCTCTCTGGGACAGGAACTCAAGACTAACTCCTTTTTTATGGATGTAGAGGTATACTAGCATACTATTTACATAGTAACATAGTATATGACGGCAGATAAAGACCAGTATGGTCCATCTAGTCTGCTCAGCAAGGCAGTAAGAGTAGAAGCACTTGCCACTCCGTGCAGCTGTGTCTTACTGTAGCACATCCCAGAATCCTTGGCTTCCAAATTTCTATTTCCTTTGCTTTAGATAGCACAGTTCAATAGAAAGAGACTGCAGCTCTAGTTCCTACAGGAACTTCGTTCTCAGACTCCATAAGATAGAAGCTTGCTGAAAAGAATGTTTTTATGTTACTAAGGAATTGTCAAATCTGGAATGTTGATAAGATGCTGCTTGCTTCTCAGACTCCTGAGGAAAAGCCATAGTAAAGTATTCACCTGGTCTTTAAAGAGTATGGGGAGCAGAATGACACTGGAAGTATCTAAGTTCCCCTAGAAACATCCTGCTTCAAGGTTATGTGAGAGGGCTGAATATGGGCTTCTGATTAGAATAACGTAGAAGGCTAAAGTCTGTGATAGGCAGAAACAGACAAGCCAGGAGCATCAATTGAGGAGCTGTGATTAGGGAAGCAGTATTTGCTATTTGTAAATGTACTTTGGATTAAGTTATGAAAGCAGAAGTAAGTTTGTTGTGGACATTAATGAAAGTATGCTGTTTAAATTCCTAGGCTGCTATCTATGCAAGGGAGTGTCCAACAAAACTGACAGAAATGAAATTTTAGTGCCTTCTTGAAAAGTGTATTTTGGATTAAGTTTTGCAAGAGAGATGTTTGTTGGACATGCAAGATGTTAATTAAAAATCCAAGATGAAGCAACCTCTCATAAGGTTTGTAAATAAAAGTTTTTGGTAAGGGGGCAGAAAGTGGCATCACATAAACAACTTTAATACATGGCTCCAAACCTGATGCAAACTAGAAGGATTTAGATATATAGGTGAATGGGGAAACAGATGGATCAACAAGAGACTATACTGTGCTGATGGACTACATCTCTCTGTTGCAGGGAAAAGGATCCTAAGTGAAAACTTCAGGCAGTATGTGGACAGGCATTTAAACTAGGGAAAGGGGGTGACGGATGGAGAAGGACAAGTTCAGGATGTCACTCCCAGCAAAAGCATAACAACATTGGAAACAGCCACACTTTTGACCACACATCAATGGCAAGTGGGAAGAGGCGTGTAGAACAAAATCCATGGAAAATACAGGCAAGTCGGTCAACAAATACTGGACAGCAATGAGCACAAATGCTCGAAGCCTAGCCAGCAAAGTTCCTGACCTGGAAGCAGGGGCAGCTCTATAATGAGGCCGAGTGAGGCGGTGGATTCAGGCAGCAACTTTTTGGGGGCAGCAAAAATTGCCCCCAAAAAGACAGTCCTCAAAAAAAATAATCTGGTCACAGAAGCTGCTGTTGCAGCAGCGACAGCGGCAGAATGAAGTGTCCCGCAGCCCCCCGCCTTCCCGGAAGAGCCCTGCCTTCTATTTCCCTCATGCTGCGCTGGCTCAGCTTTGCAGAGCCGCGAAGGGAGTGTTTCCCTTTCCTGCTGCTCTGTTAAAGTTGAGCCCACCAGCGCTGATGGGAAACAGGCATTTCCTGGCAGCAGCTTCTGTGACCGATTTTATTTTTCAATTTCCGTTCAGAAGGTCGGCCTGGGCTGGGACTGGGGCTGGGGATGGACTAGTCTGGGCTGGGCTAGGCTGGACTGGGGGGAGGTGGAGTGGGTAGCACTGGAAATAGTAATGGGCTGATGAGGGAGGACTAGGACTGGAAATGGGCTGATGGGGGGGGTTAGAACTGGAAATGGGCTGATGGGGGGTTAAGAATGGAAATAGGCTGATCAGGTGGGAGGGCTAAGACTGGAAATTGGCTGATGGGGGGTAAAGAAAGGAAATAGGCTGATCAAGGGGAGGGGCTAGGACTGCTAATGGGCTATCGGGAGGGTTAGAACTGGAAATGGGCTGATGGGGAGTTAAGAATGGAAATAGGCTGATTGAGAAGGGGGGCTAGGACTGGTAATGGGCTGACTGGTGGGGTTAGGCCCGGAAATGGGCTGATTAGGGGGGCTAGGACAGGAAATGGGCTGATTGGGGGCTTAAGACTGGAAATTGACTTATTGATGGGGTTAGGACTGGTAATGGACTGATGGGGAGTTAGCACTGGAAATGAGCTAGGACTGGTAATGGGCTGATTGGGGGGCTAGGACTGGATTGGGCTGATAAGGGGGATAGGACTGGAAATGGGCTGGGACTGGAAATGGGCTAATGGGGGAGGGGAGGAGAGTGCTGCTGGCCCTGGAAGAAAACTAGGGGCTAGGGCTACAAATGGGATGATGCAGGGGGATGGGAGAATAGGACTGAAAGGGAGTGGATACTGAGAGAGTATGCTAGCAGAAGGAGGGGGCAGGAAGGGAGCTGACATGGGGGAAGGAAGGTGCTGGGAAGGAACTGATATGGTGGGGGAAGGAGGGGGCTAGAATGGAGCTGACACCTGGGATGTACTGAAGGGGGACTGGAAGAGAGCTGACACTTGGGGATGGGAGTGGTAGGTTGCTGGGTAATGGGAAGGAGGCTGGAAGGGAGCTGACATGTGCGAATGGCACTGGAAGGAGGATGGACAGCGGGTAGGGTGACTGGAAGGGAGCTGACTGGGTGGGTGGCACTGAGAGTGGACGTGAGCTGATACCTGGGATGGTATTTGGACTAGAAGGGGCTGAACAGTGGGGAAGGAGGGGGAGTGGAAGGGAATGGACACCAGTGGCAGTCGTGGGAATGCAAGGCGGTTGACATTGGAAGGTACTGGGAGGGGAGGACTGGAAAGGGGTCTGATACTGGGGAGGGTTACTGGAACTGAAAATGGGCTGATGGAAGGAAATGAAGAAAACAAAAGAAGAGATAAGAAATGGCAGATGGACCATAGATCACAGAAAGAGAGCTAAGAGAAGACAGGAAAGCAGAAGCCTCAGATCGGGACCAGCATGATCAGAGAATAAAATGGTCAGACAACAAAGGTAGAAAAAATAATTGTATCTCATTTTAGTGAATGGACATTGTGCTATCTTTATATTTTACACAGTATTGGGGAACTGCATCTCTTATTTATCTGATGTTGCACTGCATGCAGAGTCTGGCTTCTTGGGGTTTTAATTTAAATTTTGTCTATGTATTTTTATTTTTACTTTAGATTGTGGTTACTTATCTGTACTTTGTTGAGGGTCTGTGTTCTGAGTGTGTGACTGAGGCCAGGTGTTCTGTTAACATGGAGTTTGTAAATAAAGATGTATATTGTACTGTAGTAATTTGACTTGTTCAGCTTTTCAAATAGGTGTATGGATGTTCCAGGGCCCACTGAAGTATTTACAGTGACCTTTTTTTAGATGGGCTCCTTACATGAGTTTTGGAAGTTGTTGCTGATATGGTATGATATGGTAGATGTGCTCTTTGTTGTAGGGTTTTGTATTAGTTCACAGTATGCCTGGTACTGGAGAATGTTTGTTGTTGTTGTTAGTGAGATGATCAGAATCAGATTTTTTTTTTAAGATATTGAGTTCTATGGGTGAATGTCCTGGTTCTGCTCTGCAACCATTGTGGTTGCAAAATATCTGTTGAAAAAGAAAAAGCAAGCGCCATAACACAGTTTATAATAACAAAATAAAAATGAGTTATAATTTAGTTTTATAAACTGTGCTGTTGGTTCTCGCTCTCTTTTAGTTCCTTTGTGTGAAAACATCTTGTATTTCCTCCATATTATCTAATCGACTTTTTGGTTTGGTTCAGTCCTTGACTGGAGTTCTGAAAAAACCCTGCCCCCCCTCTACAGGGGGTGGGGGGGGGGCGCCATTTCATCCTTAACCTCAGGCAGCAGATTGCCTTGAGCTGCCCCTATCTGGAAGCCCAAATGGTAGAAATAGACTTGAACATTGTGGCCATTACAGAAACATGGTTTAATGAGTCACATGAATGGGATATAGCCATAGCTGGCTATAATCTATCTAGAAGAGATAGAGAGAGTAGAAAAGGAGGAGGAGCAGCCCTATATGTTAAAAGCAATATTAAACTGCTGAAATGCAGTGGACATGTGGAAAAGAAGAAGCACTGTGGATTGTGTTGGAAAGAGGAGATGGTATTATTATCCATACCGGTGGAGTCTACTGGCCTCCAACTGAAACTGAAGAAATGGATAGAAAATTAATTATTGATATTGCAAAGATAGTCATGAAGGGGGAAGTGATCATACTGGGCGACTTTAATCTACCCGATGTGGACAGGAGTATTCCTTCTGCAAATCTGGAAAGAAGTAAAAAAATTATGGATGCCTTCCAAGATGCATTACTTAGACAAATGGTGATGGAACCGACCAGGGAAAGCTCGATGCTGGATTTAGTACTCACCAACGGAGACAATGTGTCGAATATCCGGGTGGGTGCCCATGTGAGTAGCAGTGATCATCATATAGTGTGGTTTGAGATAAAAGCCAAGGCGGAATCCAATCACAGCAAGTTCAAAGTCCAAGACTTCAAAAACACTGACCAGTAAAATGGCCAAGTACCTGAAGGAGGAGTTGGCAGGGTGGGAGGAGATAAGGGAAGTGGAATTGAAATGGGCTAAACTAAATGAGGCAATAAAAGGGGCATCAGATACATATGTAAGGAAAGTAAATAAAAACAAGAGGAAAAGGAAATCTATTTGGTTCTCCAAAGAAGTGGTTGCATAAATAAAGGCAAAAAACACAGCTTTCACAAAATTCAGAAGTTCGCAAAAAGAGGAACACAGAAAGGAATACAGGATAAAACTAAAAGAGACAAAAAGAGAAATAAGGATAGCAAAATCAAAGGCAGAAGAAAGGATGGCTAAAGATGTGAAGTGTGGCGACAAAACATTTTTTAGGTATATTCGTGAGAGGAGGAAAATCAGAAGTGGAATTGCAGAACTTAAAAGTACCGGGGACGAATTTGTGGAAAGTGACATTGAAAAAGCGAAAATGCTAAACAAATATTTCTGTTTTTACTAAAGAAAATCCTGGAGAAGGACCACCTGTGATTGACAAATATACAAATAGGAATGTAGTAGATACCATACCATTCACAGAAGATGATGTGTGAGAACAGCTTGCAAAACTGAAGGTAGACAAGGCCATGGGTCCAGATGGGTTACATCCCAGGATACTGAAAGAGCTCAGAGAGGTTCTTGCAGGGCCATTAAAGGATGTCATTAATAAATAAATCCTTTGAGACAGGAGAAGTTCCACAGAAAGGCTGATGTGGTATCTCTTCACAAAAGTTGTAATAGGGTAGAAGTGACAAACCTACCTCGGTGGTGGGAAAAGTAATGGAGGCGCGCCTGAAAGAGCAAATAGTGAACTTCCTCAAAACCAACAGGTGGCATGATCCGAGGCAACATGGTTTTATCAAAGGACGATCTTGCCAAACAAATCTGATTGGGTTCTTTGATTGGGTGACCAGAGAATTAGATCAAGGGCATGCGATGGATGTGATTTACCTAGATTTTAGCAAAGCCTTTGATACTGTTCCTTATAGAAGGCTTATCAATAAATTCAACAGTTTGGGGATGGATCCCAAGGTGGTGAACTGTGTCAGAAATAGGCTGACTGACAGACAACAGAAGGTGATGGTAAACAGAACTCACTCAGATGAAAGGAAGGTGATTAGCGGTGTGCCCCAGGGTTCAGTCCTGGGACCAGTACTGTTCAATGATTTGTGAGTGATATTGCTGAAGGACTGAATGGAAAAGTCTGTCTTTTTGCAGATTATATGAAAATTTGCAACAGAGTGAACTCCCCTGAGGGAGTGGATAACATGAGGAAAGATCTACAAAAGCTGGAAGAATGGTCTAATGATTGGCTCCTATGGCTGCATTTCCATCTATGGCACCTAATTCCTTTGGGCTCTACCTCACAATTCCTGAGGTGGCAAGCCCCCTCCTCTTCCTGAGGATATTCCTGAGGATAGGTAGCTTCCCCACTGCTTTTGAGGCTTATCTCATGGCTGAATCTGACCCATCTTGTGCCAGCTTTCATTCCTTTGGACTCTGCCTTACTACTCCTGAGGTAACGAGCCCCCCTCT
Organism: Ichthyophis bannanicus; assembly: GCA_033557465.1. NCBI lineage: Eukaryota > Metazoa > Chordata > Amphibia > Gymnophiona > Ichthyophiidae > Ichthyophis > Ichthyophis bannanicus. The sequence goes on from CM066031.1 coordinate 113,516,429, forward strand.
CTTCCTAAGGCTGCTTCCCAAGTAATAAGCCTTGTGTGTTCTGCTGTCACTGCAAGCAGGACTCTGGAAACTTCAGCTGCAGCTTCCCAGAGGCCTCCCTGATCTTTGGTCCACAAGCTGCTTTTAAACAAATCACCCCACAGCTCCCTGCCGCCTGCATTGTCTGTCCTATTTCTCTCTTAATGTGGCTCCTGATGATAAGGGTTTAAGGAAATCTGGCTTCCCTTCCTTAGCAATTCCTCTATAGTTTCTTATGGCTGGCAAGAATGAACAGATGAATGATGAGACATTGAAAGAATTCAGGGAAGCTAACAAAGGTTACAATATAGTAATAATGGGTGATTTCAATTACCCTGGTATCGACTGGGTCAATGTCACATCAGGACATGCTAGGGAGATAACATTTTTAGATGAAATAAATTATTGCTTCTTGGAGCAGCTGGTTCATGAACCTACCAGAGAAGAAGCTATTTTAGACCTAGTGCTTAGGGGAACACAGAATGGAGATAACGGTGTTGGGCCCACTTGGCAATAGTGACCATAGCATGATCACATTTGATTCAATAAATGGAGGGAGGAGAGTGAGGAAATCCACAGCACTAGCTGTTACCTTTAATAATGGTTTATGGACTTTTCCTTCAGGACCTTATCCAAACGTTTTTAAAACTCAGCTACACTGGCAGCTTTTACTACATCCTCTCATAATGAATTCCAGAGTTTAATTACGTGTTGAGCGAAAAAATGTTTTCTCCTGAATCACATGCACACACACACACATATATGCACACACATGTACTTCTACTACTCTGCTGCATTCAAACACACCACATGCACACACACACACATGTACCTCTGCCACTCTGCTTTACTCACTCAGGCACAGACATACTCCTGTCATTTAGCAGATCACCTACTCAGCAAAAGACACCAATTTTCTGATGCTTCAAGTATTGACTTTCCAACTTGTTTAGGTGTTAGTGATAAGAGGCAGGGCTGGCACTACCATGAGGTGAACTAGGTGGTTGCCTAGAGCACTGGCCCTCTGGGGGCATCCATTGCCACTGCTGTTGCCCCTCTCTGGGACTGATAGCAGCAGCAATAACTGCATACAGCTCCGTGGGGCTGTTTGCTTCTGCCCTTCTCCGACTCTCAATGCCAACTTCCTGTTTGCATGCCACTATTGGTACCAGAAAGAAATGGCAGCGGTGGCAATGGGTGCCGCAGGGGGCACAAGGGATGAGGTTTGCCTATGGCGCTTCATCTCCTTGCATTGGCTCTGATAAGAGGACGTATAAAAGTGGTAGTTAGACTTGAGCGTGAAGGGAAGAATATGTAGAAGCAGGGCTTAATTTGCAGACAAGGAAGAGGAGGACGTGTGAAACCAGGGGAGAGGCAGGCAGGGCAGGCTCACCCCCTCATCTTCTCTTCCTTGCAGGCTGCCTGGAAGGAAGAGGTTGGGGCCGGCGTTATCATTGGGCAAACTAGGCAGGTGGCTAGAGCAGCAGCCCTTTGGGGGCAGCGATTGCCACTGCTGCCACCCCTCTCTGGGGAATGGCTCAGAAAACTTGGGCGGCACTTACCTCAACTTGTTGGCTCTGCCCCGTGGTTTCTGCCCTCTACTATGTCTCTTTTTCCCCCCTCTGACAGACTTCAAAACAGGAGGTGGCATCCGAGGAGAGTGGAAGAGACAGCTAGTTTAAGGCAGAAACCATGGGGCAGCGCCAATTAGTTGAGGTAAGAGCCGTCCCATGTTTTCTGAGCCATTTTTACCGCTGCAGGTCCCAGAGAAGGGGGCAGCGGTGGCAATAGGGGTGGGGGGGGGGCATTATGGAGGGGCCCTTTTAGAACTCCCATGCTGCTCTGAAAAGAAGTGCTGGGACTGCGTTCCAGGCCTTTCCCTCAAAAATTAAATCCTGTGTAGGAGCTGATAAGGATAAAATGGAATTTTTTAAAAAATATTAGTTTTGTGTTCAGAAATAGGAATGAAGTAAGGTAAATCTCAAACAATTTTCAGAATACTATGTTCATTAGGAGTTATCTAAAATAAGAGCAGACAAGCTGATGGGGCTGGATGGGATATATCTAAGGGCACTGAAGGAATTTGGGGAAGTTCTGGCAGTTCTGCTCTCTGACCTTTTCACTGCTTCTTAGGAGTCTGGAGTGGTCCCAGGGGACTGGACAAATGTGGTTACTCTCTACAAAAGCAGAAGTAAAGAGGAGGCTGGGAACTATCGGCTAGTTAGTATAACCTCTATGGTCAATAAATCAATCAAAATGCTACTAAAACAGAGAATAATGCGTTTTCTGTAATCCAGTAGAGTGCAGGATCCAAGGCAGCATGGATTTACTAGAAGCAGGGCTTGTCAGATAAACTTGATCAGTTTCTTTGGCTGGATGACCAGAGAGCTATACCAATGGAGAGCATTCAGGGAATTACGTCCTCTCCTGAATCTTGCCAAGATCCTCAACCACTCATATACCAGTCATACTGTTCCAATATGGAATTCTGCCCCATTTTCCTGTCATCCAGTTATCTGAGAACTGTTTTACTATACCATCCTTTTTCTACTCCACCGAAGGGTTGCTGTATGGTGTTTGGCCTGCAAGTATGAATAAATCTGGGTGTGTGGGATGTGATACTCCTTATGTAGTGGCTCAAATGTGCAGTCCTGTGGAGCCTCAGTCATCGGAGTTCATCTGCATAAATTTAATATATCTTAAAATTTATATGCTGCCCATCTAAAAACCTAGGTAGATTCTGAACATACATACATACGTGCACAATTTATTAAAACAGTTGTTACAATAGAATAAACATAACAAAAATCATGAATCAAAATTAACTTTCGCACACCCATAAAAGAATAAACCATTATAAATATCTGTATATCGGATTTATTTGGTCAGATCTATGACCAGCTTATTATTGAGGGAAGATATAAAATGAGAAAAACTAATCCTGGTAGCCATAAATTCAAGATTACAGTGCCCAAGCTGGATTGGACTGTGCTGTTGTTGTTGTTAAGTGCCGTCGAGTCGGAGTCGACTCATGGCGATCCTCTGGATAGCTATCCTAAATTGTGTTCGGTCTTGAGCCAGGCGGCTCATTGTTGACAGACCGGTAACCATAGCTGCTGCTATTGTATCGATCCATCTCATTGCTGGCCTTCCTCTTTTGCGTTGACCTTCTATCTTGCCAAGCATGATGTCTTTCTCTAATGATCTCTCTCTTCGCATGATGAGTCCAAAGTATGAAAGTCGAAGTCTTGTCATCTGAGCTTCTAAAGAAAGCTTAGGTTTGATCTCCTCTAGTACCGACTGGTTTGTTCTTCGGGCAGTCCATGGTATACACAGTATTCGCCACCAGCACCATAATTCAAAGGCATCAATTTTTTTCCTGTCTATCTTCTTCACTGTCCAGCTTTCACATCCATATGATGTTATTGAAAATACCATGGCTTGAACAAGTCGAATCTTTGTATGGAGAGAGACATCTCTGCTCTTGAGAATCTTATCTAGGTCTTTCATAGCCATTCTGCCAAGAGCAATGCGTCATCTGATTTCTTGACTGCTTGCTGCTTCTTTATTGATAGTTGATCCAAGTAGGTTAAAGTTGTTCACAATTTCAATTTCTTCTCCTTCAACGATGAACCTGTTGATTATGCCAGTTGTCATGATCTTTGTCTTCTTTACATTAAGGTGCAGGCCCATTTTGAGACTATGTTCTTTGATTGTGAGAAGCAAATGTTTCAGATCATCTTCACTTTCAGCCAGTAATGTGATATCATCAGCATAGCGAAGGTTGTTGATGAGTCTTCCACCAATCTTCACACCTCTGTTGTCTTCATACAATCCTGCTTCTCTGATAATTTGTTCTGCATATAAATTAAACAGGCCGGGGAAAGTATGCAGCCTTGTCTTTGCTTAATTTTAAACCATTCTGTTTCTCCTTGATCCGTTCGAACTGTTGCTTCTTGATCAATGTACAGATTGTGCAAGAGTACGATCAGGTGTTCTGGTATACCCATGCTTCTTAATGTGGCCCAGAGTTTCTCATGGTTTACACAGTCAAAAGCCTTGCTATAGTTGATAAAGCACAAATAGATATCCTTTTGGTATTCTTTAGTCTTTTCAAGGATCCATCTCACATTCGCAATGATGTCTCTCATTCCTCGCCCTTTCCTGAACCCTGCTTGCACTTCAGGTAGTTCTTGTTCCAGGTATGGTTGTAGTCTCTTTTGAATAATCTTCAGTAGAATCTTGCTGGCATGTGGGATCAGAGCAATTGTGCAATAATTTCCACAGTCAGTTGGATCACCTTTCTTTAGTATTGGTATAAACACGGATCTTTTCCAGTCAGTTGGCCATGATGTTGTCTTCCATATTTCTTGGCAGAGCCTTGTAAGCACGGTAACAGCTGCATCAGATTGCTGTAATTCTTCTATGGGAATGCTGCTGACTGCCCGATTCCAGCTGAGTCCCGGATCTGCCCTCAAACTTCCTCTGCCCATGATCCCATACCGCAGAGCCTGGTAATTATTTATTTATTAATTTTTACCCTTCCCTCCCCATATCCAGCATCTCCCCTCAATCTCACTAGTCCCACCTCCCATATATTCAGAACTATACTCTTCTCCATCTCTGAAAGCCCCCTCATGTCCACCTCCCTATAAGTCCTCTTACGACCAGCATCTCCTCTCCATCTCTCTATCCCCCTTCCCCTATGTCCAGCATACCCCCTCTCTCCCTATGACATCCCCCTGTGTCCAGCATACCCCCTCTCTCCCTATGACATCCCCCCTGTGTCCAGCATCCCCCTCTCTCTCCCTATGACATCCCCCTGTGTCCAGCATACCCCCTCTCTCCCTATGACATCCCCCCTGTGTCCAGCATCCCCCTCTCTCTCCCTATGACATCCCCCCCGTGTCCAATATCTCTCTTCCTTTTCCATATTCCCCCTCTCCTGTGTCTTATAAGTTCCAATATCTATTCCTTTCCCCAGCCATATGTCCCTGCATGCCCCCTGTAATCCAACCTAACCCCGCCTCCCATACAGCATTCCCTTCATCTCGATCATGATGATGCTTAGTCCAGGAGTGGACATTTTTCTGGGTCTTCACATTCCTCTGGGCCTACAGCCTGGCCCATAAGGTTCAGAGAAGAGTCACCAAAATGGTAAAGGGGATAGAAGGATACTCCTATGAAGAAAGGCTAAAAAGGTTAGGGCCCTTTAACCTGGAAAAGAGATGGCTGAGGGGAGATATGATAGAAGTCTATAAATTAATGAACGGAGTGGAACGGGTAAACGTAGATCAATTGTTTACGCTTTCAGAATATAGAAAGACTAGGGGACATGCAATGAAGCTACAGGGTAAACTATTTAAGACTAATAAAAGAAAATATTTTTTCACTCAACGTGTAATCAAACTCTGGAATTTGTTACCGGAGGATGTAGTAAAGGCTGTTAGTGTAGCTGGGTTTAAAAAAGGTTTGGACAAGTTCCTGGAGGAAAGGTCCATAAACCATTATTAAGAAGGGACCCAGCATTGCGGAACCTGTGTCTTTTGGGGAAACTGCTAGGTACTTGTGACCTAGATTGGCCACTGTTGGAAACAGGATATTGGGCTTGATGGACCTTGGTCTGACCCAGTTTGGCATATCTTATGTTCTTATGTCTCTCCCCATCGGCTGACAGCCTATGTGAGGAGAGTGAGACAGGTGACTAGGAGATCAGTTGGGTCTTGCAGGCTTCTCATGCGGAGGGGGTGGGGGAGGAAGGGGGCTGCGTTCCGGGTAGTAGAGGCTGCTGTGCTTCGGACAGGGCTTAGCTGAGTCGAGCTAGCATGGAGACTCCATGCTATGTGCAATATCATTGCGGATGCCCTGCCTTCCCCCGCCCCTCCTCTGCTTGCCACTGCTGACGCTTTTCCTGTGTCGGGGTTGACAGAGACAGAGACAGAGACAGGCCACCAAAACTGAGACTTTGGGGAAAAAACCCCACAGACCTTGCATCTTTCGGCTCATGTGAGTGACCTGGCTGGTCCCACCCCTTCTGATGTCGTGTTATGGGGTGGGATTGGTAGGGCTGCTCACTGGAGTGGAATGATGCAGGGGCACATGCTGTTTTTTTCTGAAGTCTCAGCTTCGGTGGCCTGCCTCTGCCGTTGCCGACCCTGACACAGGAATAGCGGCAACAGCAGGGCAGAGCTGCGCCAAATCACTGATCTACAGGGGTTTTGAGGTTTTATTTTTAGGCAATGTGAGGTGGCTGCCGCTGGCATGACTTGGGGACATTTTTTGCCACCCCCAAAAATTTGCCACCTGAGTTGGCCACCTCATAATAGAGCCGACCCTGGTTCTAATCCAGTGTGTGCTCACACTGAAACTCCAAGGGCTGTGGTTTCAGGCCCAGCCACTCTGGTAGCCAATTGTCATATGTGTTCCATAAATTACACATGAAAATTTTGGAACCACCTAGAAACCACCCTAACAACACCCCCAACACACCTCCTAGTAAGGACATTCACATGTAAAAGTAGCTCTTTCAAAAAAAAACATTTACACTTAGATGCTATTGTCTTTGATCTGTTCCAGGAGCCATAACTCTCATATTTTTTTATTGTTAGAAACATAGAAATATGACGACAGAAAAAGACCACATGGCCTATCTAGTCTGTCCTTCCATATCAACACTACAACAGTCCCCTTTTTTCCTTTAGAGATCCTCTGTGTTTGTCCCATGCTTCTTTGAATTCAGATACTGTCCTCATCTCTATCACCTCCACTGGGAGACTATTCCACAGATCTAACACTCTTTCCATAAAGAAATATTTCCACATATTATTCCTGAGTCTATCCCCTTCCACCCTCATCTTATGTTCCCTCATAGCAGAGCTTGCTTTTAATTGAAAGAGACTCTCCTCCTGTGTATATATGCCATGGAGGCATTTAAACATCTCTGTTATATTTCCTCTATCCTACTTTTCCTCTAAGGTGTACATATTAAGATCCTTAAGTCTGTCCTCATATGTTTTATAATGAAGACCAATAACCATTTTAGTAGCCACCCTCTGTACCGACTCCAACCTACTTATATCCTTTTGAAGATGCGGTCTCCAGAATTGCACACTATACTCCAAATGAGGTCGCACCAAAGACTTATACAGAGGGGCTATCACCTCCTTTCTTCTGCTAGCCATTCCTCTCCGTATGCACCCAAGCATCCTTCTAGCTTTTGCCGTCACCTTTTCTACCTGTTTAGCTACTTTAAGATCATCAGACACAATCACGCCCAGGTTCCGTTCTTCTTTAGTGGACAAAAGTACTTCACCCCCTATACTATATTGCTCCCTTGGATTGCTGCAGCCCAAATGCATGACCTTACATTTTTTAACATTAAATCCCAGCTGCCAAATTCTAGACCATTCTTCAAGCTTAGCTAGATCCCTCCTCATGTAATCTACACCTTCCTGGGTGTCTACTCTATTGCAGATTTTGGTATCATCCGCAAAGAGGCAAACTTTACCCGACAGCCCTTCCGCTATATCACTAACAAAGATATTATAAAGAATCGGAGCAAGGACAGATCCCTGTTGCTTCTATTTTCTTGCTCTTCCAACTTGTCTTGCAAGGTGGCAGATTCTTTTTGCAGGGCAGTAATCGTCTGCACAGCCACTCTTGTCTCTACTTCCAGTTATCCAGCAGGCAGGGCCTGTGCAAGGATTGGAGGTGCCCTAGATGAACCTCAATCCTCACCCCCCACACCTGTCCCCTCCCCTCTCCAGGATCTGCAGCAGTGACAATGTCTTCAAACAGTGCTTACCTAAACCTCCAGCGCTGTGATGCTGTTTGTGCTCCTGCCCCCTCAGATGCTCCATGCCGACTTCCTTTTGCATGGGGGTGAAAGCGGCTGGTTAATTTCTTCTACTGCCATGCAAACAGGAAGTCGGCATTGGAGGGGACGGAAGTGCAGTCAGAGGTTTAGGTAAGTGCTGCAGGGCTATTTGAAATCACTGCTGCCACTGCAGGTTCTGGAGAGTGGCAGCAGAGGGCTCCCTTGGTCCATTGGAACTCTAGGCGACTGCCTACATAAGAACATAACATAAGATATGCCATACTAGGTCAGACCAAGGTCCATCAAGCCCAGTATCCTGTTTCCAACAGTGGCAAATCTAGGTCATACATACCTAGCAGTTTTCCCAAAAGACACAGGTTCCGCAATGCTTGTACTGGGTCAAGCATTGATATCCTCGGTCCCTTCTTAATAATGGTTTATGGACCTTTCCTCCAGGAACTTGTCCAAACCTTTTTTAAACCCAGCTACACTAACAGCCTTTACTACATCCTCCGGTAACAAATTCCAGAGTTTGATTACACGTTGAGTTAAAAAATACTTTCTTTTATTAGTCTTAAATAGTTTACCCTGTAGCTTCATTGCATGTCCCCTAGTCTTTCTATATTCTGATAATGTAAACAATCGATCTACGTTTACCCGTTCCACTCCGTTCATTAATTGATAGACTTCTATCATATCTCCCCTCAGCCGTCTCTTTTCCAGGTTAAAGAGCCCTAACCTTTTTAGCCTTTCTTCATAGGAGTATCCTTCCATCCCCTTTACCATTTTGGTGGCTCTTCTCTGAACCTTTTCTAATAACGCTATATCCTTTTTAAGATACGGCGACCAGAATTGCACACAATATTCAAGGTGCGGTCTCACCATGGAACGATATAGAGGCATTATAATATCTTTTGTTTTACTTTCCATTCCTTTCCTTATGATACCTAGCATTCTATTTGCTCTCTTGGCTGCCGCTGCACACTGGGCCGAGGGTTTTAACATGATACATAGAAACATAGAAACATAGAAATATGATGGCAGAAAAAGACCACATGGCCTATCTAGTCTGTCCTTCCATATCAACAACTACAACAATCCCCTTTTTACCTTTAGAGATCCTCTGTGTTTGTCCCATGCTTTTTTGAATTCAGTTACTGTCCTTATCTCTACCACCTCCACTGGGAGACTATTCCACGGATCCACTACTCTTTCCGTAAAGAAATATTTCAGCATATCACTCCTGAATCTATCTCCCTTCACCCTCATCCCATGTCCCCTCGTAGCAGAACTTGCTTTCAATTGAAAGAGGCTCTCTCCCTGAACATTTATGCCACGGAGGCATTTAAACATCTCAATCATATCACCTCTATCCCGCCTTTCCTCTAAGGTGTACATATTAAGATACTTCAGTCTGTCCTCATATGCTTTATAATGAAGACCACTAATCATTTTAGTAGCCACCCTCTGCATCGACTCCATCCTGTTCACATCCTTTTGAAGGTGCGGTCTCCAGAATTGAACACTATACTCCAAATGAGGTTGCACCAAAGACTTATACAGAGGCATTATCACCTCCTTTTTTCTGCTAGCCATTCCTCTCCTTATGCACCCAAGCATCCTTTTAGCTTTTGCCACCTGTTTAGCTACTTTAAGATCATCAGACACAACCACGCCTAGGTCCCGCTCTTCTTTAGTGGACAAAAGTACTTCACTCCCTATACTATATTGCTCCCTTGGATTGCTGCAGCCCAAATGCATGACCTTACATTTTTTAACATTAAATCCCAGCTGCCAAATTCTAGACCATTTTCAAGCTTAGCTAGATCTCTCCTCATGTTATCTACACCTTCCTTGGTGTCTACTCTATTGCAGATTTTGGTATCATCCGCAAAGAGGCAAACCTTACCCGACAGCCCTTCCGCTATATCACTAACAAAGATGTTAAAAAGAATCGGACCACGGACAGATCCATGGGGTACACCACTGGTAACATCCTTCTCCTCAGAGTGAGCTCCATTTACTTGTACTCTTTGTCGCCTCCCACCCAACCAATTTCTAACCCAAGCAGTAACTTTAGGGTCCATCCCTAGGGTGCTCAGTTTGTTTATAAGTCGCCTGTGAGGAACAGTGTCAAAGGCTTTACTGAAATCTAAATACACCACATCTAGAGCTCTCCCTCGGTCCAACTCCCTGGTCACCCAGTCAAAGAAATCAATCAGATTTGTCTGACAAGACCTGCCTCTGGTGAATCCATGCTGCCTCGGATCCTGTAATCCGCTGGACTCCAGAAACCTCACTATTTTCTCCTTCAGCAGCGTTTCCAATAATTTACTCACCACCGAAGTTAAACTAACCGGCATGTAGTTTTCAACCACATCCTTACTTCCACTTTTGTGTAAAGGCACCACATGAGCCTCTCTTCAGTCCTTTGCACCACTCCCGACTCCAACGAGGCATTGAAAAGGTCGGTCAGTGGAGTTGCTAGAATGTCCCCAAGTTCTCTCAGTATTCTAGGGTGTATCCCATCCGGTCCCATCACTTTGTCTACTTTAAGTTGAGCTAGTTTCTCACGAACACAGTCTTCTGAAAATTGTTCAAGATGTCCCTCGCTTCTGTTCCTATTTGTGGGTGTTTTCTGAGGTCCTGCTCCTGGTTCTTCATCTGTGAACACAGAACAAAAATATTTGTTAAGCAATTCCGCTGTATCCTTATCAGCTTCTACATATTCCTCCCCTGCACCTTTGAGTCTGACAATACCACTTTTGCCCTTCCTCTTCTCACTAATATATCTGAAAAATGTCTTATCCCCCATTTTATTTCATTGGCTATTTCCTCCTCCTTTTGAATCTTTGCCTTCTTGACTACTTTGCTAGCTTCTTTAAGTTTTTCCAAATACAGATACCTGTCTTCCTCTCTCTGTGATCTCTTGTATTTCATGAAGGCCTCCCTCTTTTTCTTCACTTTTTCAGCTACTTCTTTCGAAAACCATAGCAGTCTCCTTTTCCTTTTACCTTTATTTATCATTTTAACAAAAAGGTTGGTTGCCCTTAAAATATCCCCTTTCAGTTTTGCCAACTGTTTTTCTACATCTCCCAGCTGTTCCCATCCCATTAATGACTCCCTGAGGTATTGGCCCATCTTGGCAAAGTTAGTCTTCCTAAAGTCTAAGATCCTCACCTTTGAATGGATTCTAACAGCCCTAGTCCTAATACTGAACCACACCATCTGGTGATCACTGGATGCAAAATGATCTCCCACTACAACATCAGAAACACTTTCACCATTGGTAAGCACCAAGTCCAGTATGGCCCCTTCACGTGTGGGGTCTGTTACCAATTGCCTGAATAGTTCTCCCTGTAGAGAATCCAGGATATCCTTACTCCCAGATGATACTGCAGCAGGAATGTGCCAATCAACATCTGGCATATTGAAATCTCCTATCAGTAGCACTTCCCCTTTCCTAGCAATATTGCGTATGTCTTCAATTAACTCTCTGTCCACCTCTTCCTCTTGTGAGGGAGGTCTGTATATCACAACAATGCAAATAGATTTCTCTTTCCCTCTTTCTAGTTTAATCCACAATGCCTCCTCTCTCCCTTTTAAGCTCTGTAATTCCAAAGCTTTAATAGTAGTTTTTACATATAGTGCCACTCCTCATCCCCTTCTTCCTACCCTGTCCTTTCTGAATAAAGTATAGCCAGGTATAGTTACATCCCAATCATGGTTTTCTGTTAACTATGTTTCTGTAACTGCCACTAAATCCAAGTCAGCCACTCCCACCAAAGCTTCAACATCAGGGATCTTATTTCCCATGCTACGGGCATTTATACATACTGCTTTCCATATGTTACCCCTGTTAACCATTTTCATAAAGGTATTTAATGTATCACCTACCTGGGGGCTTTCACTTACCTGGGGGCTTTCTTTACCCATCCCCAACGAATCTAGTTTAAAGCCCTCTTCAGTAGATTAGTCTACTACCAAAGATGCGTTGACCTTTCTTGGACAGATGGATGCCATCTCTGCTCTGCAACCCTTGGAACAGCATCCCATGGTCTAGGAAACCAAATGATGTCTAAATCTTTTTCCTGGGTGGTGGTTCCTAATGTGGAACCTTGCATCGTGGAACCATAGTTTGGGTTGTTCTTCCCTAGGTGCATAACTTTGCACTTGTCCACATTAAATTTCATCTGCCATTTTGATGCCCAGTCTTCCAATTTATCAAGATCCTCTTGCAGTTTTCCACAATCCTCCTGGGTTTTAACAACTTTAAATAGTTTTGTGTCATCTGCAAATTTGATAACCTCACTCGTTATTCCACTTTCCAGGTCATTTATGAATATGTCAAAAAGCAGGGGACCCAGCACAGATCCCTGGGGTACACCACTATTCACCTTTCTCCATTGGGAAAATTGACCATTTAGCCCTAGCCCTACCCTCTGCTTTCTATCTTTTAACCAGTTCTGATCCACAGTAGTACACTGCCTCCTATCCCATGACTCTTTAGTTTTGCCAAACGTCTCTGATGAGGGACCTTGTCAAAGGCTTTCTGAAAGTCCAGATACACTATATCAACTGACTCACCTTTGTCCACCTGTTTATTCACACTTTCAAAAAAACATAACAGATTAGTAAGACAAGATCTTCCTTGTCTAAAGCCATGTTGGCTGCCTCCCATTAGGCCATGACTATCTACATGCTGAGTAATTGTATTCTTTATGATGGTTTCTACCATTTTTCCCGGTATTGACGTGAGGCTCACCGGTCTGTAGTTTCCCGGATCACCCCTGGGATCCTTTTTAAAAATTGGTGTTACATTGGCGATCCTCCAATCTTCAGGTATTAGAGATGATTTTAATGATAGTTCACAGATTACTAATGCAGATCTGCAATCTCATATTTCAGTTCTTTCTTGGATGTATACCATTTAATTAATTTAATTAGCGAGTTTTTATATACCGCACCTTCCATTGATCAGTTGCGGTTTACATGGAACAACAGTAAACAGGCAAAGCTGCTTTTACAGATAACATTGTGAAACTACAAAGAAATTCAATTTTACAATTAACAGTTTGTTAACTATATACAAAGAACCAAATATTAACTATGTACAGGTATGTATGTTTTTGAGATCGTCGGTTTGGGGTTTTCTCATTTATTCCAGTTCAAAGCTGGGATATGTCAGCTGGTGAAGCTATCCTTTTTCCTGTTGAATAGGTGAGTTCGACAAGGATCCGTAGTATGTTGAGAATAAGTGGGTTTTGAGTTTTTTCCTGAACTCCACGATTTGAGGTAAGGATCTTAATTCCGATGGAGTGTTGTTCCAAATTATAGGGGCAGTATGAGAGAATGCTTTCTTGTTTGTTGATTTTTTGGCCTTTATAAATTCCTTTGGTGTTATAAGTTTGTTTAGTTGGTCTCGCCTTTGGAGATTATGATTGGGTTCTTTGTTAATAAGGTTGTTTAGAGTAAGAAGTGCTGTGTTGTTCAAGACTTTGTAAGTAGTTAAAAGAGTTTTATAATGTATCCGGCATTGAATCAGGAGCCAGTGTAGATTCTCTAAAATAGGTGTTATATGTTGGAATGGTGGGGCATTCATGATAGTCCTTGCTGCTGCATTTTGTGCTAGTTGGAGTTTTTTTAGATTTGTTTTGTTATGCCTAGTAGGGTTAAGTTCGCAAAATCGAAATGGGGAGTTATTATAGCTTGTATTATACGTTGAAAATCCTGTAGATGCATTAGGGGCGGAGTTGTTTTAAGACTTTTAGTTTAAAATAAACTTTTTTTGTTATATTTCTTATATGTGTGTCCATACTGAGGTGTTTGTCTAGTACTACTCCTAGGTAGCGTATTTCAGTTTTTATATTGATATCATTATTTTGCAGTGTGATGTGTGATGGGGGAATGAATGTTGTGTTTTTAGTTACTATTAGGGCTTCGGTTTTTGCATGGTTAATGAATAAGTTGTTTTCATTTAGCCAATTGTTTATTTCATTGAGGCAGGTATTAATAAGTAGTGTAGGAATATTAGGTATTGTGAATGGGACATACATCATTATGTCGTCCGCGTAAAGGTGATAGTGCACATTGAATTTTTTAAAAATTTGACAGATGTTTTTTAAGTAAATATTAAATAGTAGCGCTGACAGTGCAGAGCCCTGGGGGAGGCCTAGTTCCTGATTGTAAGTTTTTGAGGTGAGGTTGCCAATTCGTACCGTTTGAGTTCGGTCACTTAGGTATGATGAAAACCAGTTAAGAACCGTGGATTTTATACCTATTTGTCTTAGTTTATTAATCATTGTTGAGTGGTGAACACTGTCAAAGGTGGCAGAGATATCAATGAATATGAGTAGGAATGCCTGTTTTGAATTATCGATACCTCTTACAAGGGTATCAATAAGAACTGTTAGTAGTGACTCCACCCCGTGGTGAGGGCGAAACCCATACTGTTGGTCATCCAGGGGGGCTGAGCTATCAATGTATTCTTGGGTCTGGATTTGTACTGCTTTTTCGATTAATTTAGCCAAAAACGGGATGCTTGATATGGGTCTGTAGGATTTAGGAGATGTTTTGTCAAGGGTGGAGTTTTTTTAAGATTGGGCGAATCTGTGCATGTTTTAGTGCTGGGGGTAAGTACCCAGTTTTTAGCGAAAGATTTATTATGGGGAGTATGAATTGTGAGAGGATAGGTAGAGAATTCTTTATCCATGTTACTGGACAAGGGTCAAGGAGTGAGGTTGTTGTATTAATGTTTGTTATGATGTTCTTGAGTGCAATGTTAGATAGAGGTTGGAAGTCAGTCCATTCATACCATCCGGCCCAGGTGATTTGCTACTCTTCAGTTTATCTAATAGTTGTAATACATCTTCCCGATGTATTGATATTTCCTTCAATTCTTCCGCACCTTTAAATACCACTTCAGTCATGGGTAACATCCCTACATCTTCCTCAGTAAAGAATTCATTCAGTCTCTCCGCTATCGCCTTGTTGCCTCTTAGGGCCCCCTTAACTCCTCTATCATCTAATGGACCAACTGACTCTCTCACAGGTTTTTTGCTATGAATGTACTTGAAAAAATCTTTATTTTACGTTTTTGCTTCCGCAGGAAGCTTCTTCTCAAATTCTCCCTTTGTCTGCTTTATCAATGCCTTGCATTTGACTTGCCAGTGCTTGTGCTGTTTCCAGGTTTCGTCGTTTGGCTCTTTTTTCCATTTCCTGAAAGATGCTTTTTTGGCAAGAACAGCCTCTCTGACCTCACCTTTAAACCATGCTGGCAGTTTTTTGGACTTATTTATTTATTTATTTATTTACAGTCTCTTCTATACCGCGCTTTTCAGCACCAGTGTGGTTTACAATGAACAATAAAATTACACATTTCCAATGGTACTTTGTGTTTACAGTTGAACAGGTGATACAACTTGGATAACAGGGGTAACTATTTACAATTTATACATAATCGTGATCTCTTTATTGGTTTCAGTCCTGGGGGTTGTGGGTGGCTTGTGAGGTTGGTGCTGTGTCTGCATTGGTTGCTGGGTAATACAGGAGGAAGAGGTGGTGTTTCAAGGCCTTTCTGAAATGCAATATGTCTGGGATTGCTCGAATGCCATGAGGGAGGCTGTTCCAGCACCTTGGTGCGCAGAATTTGAAGGCCCTGCCTGCTGTCGCCTTTGTGCATTGTGTTATTGATTTTAGGACTACCAGTGTGTTGAGTGCTACTGATCGTCTATCTCTATTGTGGGGTGTCGTCTGTATTAGTTCTGTTAGTGACGCAGATGTGAGCCCCTTGATGGCCTTGAATGTAAGTAGTAAGGTCTTGTATGTGAGTCTACATTGTATCGGGAGCCAGTGGAGTTGTTTTAGGATGGGTGAGACATGGTCTTTCCTGGATGCGCCGTGTAGGACTCTTGCTGTGGCGTTCATTGCCAGTTGCAGTGGGTTCAAGGCGGCTTGAGGGAGCCCTTGCAGGATTGAGTTTGCATAATCAAAATGTGGTATGATTAGAGCCTGATAGATGGTCCTGAAATCGTCCGGCTCGAGCAGGGTTCGTAGGTGTCGAAGTGATCGGATTTTATGGTATACCGCTCTTACAATGTTTCCTATGTGCGCCTTCATATCCAAGTGCTGGTCTAAGGTGACGCCAAGGTATCTGATAGTGGGCTTGGTCTGGAGGTCTGCTTCCTTCACTTTTAAGATGGATGGGGTGGTGAAGTTTCGGTTCCTTGTAATGAACAACACCTCCGTTTTCTTGTGTTGGATCCTGAGGTTTTGGGATTGCATCCAGTTGGATACTTCGTTTATGCAGTTTGTTAATGGTGTGAGGTCGGGGTTCTCTGTTGCAAAAGGCATGTATAACAGTATGTCATCAGCGTATATCAGGCAGTTAACACCGAATGACCGTATCAGGTTGCAGATTGGCTGCATGTATATATTAAACATCAGGGCGGAGAGGGAGGAGCCTTGTGGGACACCTTGCTTTTGGTGGAACGGATCAGATGATGTATCGCTGGATCGTACCTGCTGCCATCTGTCAGAAAGGTAGGACTTGCACCACTCCATTGCTTTACCGGTGATTCCCTTCCCCTTGAGTCGTTCCAGGAGGCGCTTGTGGCTCACTGAGTCGAACGCTGCTGCGATGTCTAGGAAGACAAGGACGAACCCTTGGCGGATGTTGTCGATGCCTGCTAAAATGCTGCTGAAGAGTGTGGTGAGCAATGTTTCCACACCGTGGGCTTCTCTAAAGCCGTGTTGGCATGGGTCAAGTGGTGCGTTGGTTTCTATGTGATCTTGGATTTGTCTTTGAACTTCCTTTTCCATTATTTTTGCCAGTAACGGTATGCTTGATATTGGCCTATATGATTCTGGCTTCTGAGGGTCGAGCTTGTTGTTTTTTAGTAATGGTCTTATGGAGGTGCGCTTGAGGGTACATGGGAACGCCCCTGTTGTAAATGATTGTTCCATGAGTCTGGATATGAAGGGACTGAGGTCAGTCCGTAGTTCCTTGATCCAGAATGCAGACTTCCTTCCACTTTTCTTAAAGTGTGGAATACAGCTGGTCTGGGCTTCCAAGATAGTATTTTTCAACAACACCCAAGCTTGATGTAAGTCTTTAACCTTTGCAACTGCTCCTTTTAGTTTTTTCTTAACTATTTTCCTCATTTTATCATAGTCTCCCTTTCAAAAGTTAAAAGGTAGTGCTGTGGATTTCCTTACTATCCCTCCTCCACTAATTAAATCAAAGGCGATCATGCTATGATCACTATTGCCAAGTGGCCCCAACACCCTTATCTCTTGCACTAGATCTGGTGGTCCACTAAGGATTAGGTCTAATATGGCTTCCCCTCTGGTCGGTTCATGAACCAGCTGCTCCAAGAAGCAGTCATTTATGTCATCTAGGACCTTTATCTCCCTAGCATGTCCTGCCGTGACACTGACCCAGTCGATACCGGGGTAATTGAAATCACCCATTATTATTACTGTGCTGTAACTTTTGTTACCTTCCTTGATTTCTTTGAGCATTTCATCATCCATTTGTTCATTCTGGCCAGGCGGTCGATAGTACACCCCCACTGCCATCGCCTTCCCCTTTTTACATGGAATTTCAATCCATAGAGATTCTACAACAAATTTTGTTTCCTGCAAAACTTTAATCCTTTCTGACTCAATACCCTCTCTAACATAGAGCCTAACCCCTCCACCACTTTGATGAGCTTTTTCATTATGATATAGTTTGTACCCAGGTATCACAGTGTCCCACTGGTTGTCCTCCTTCCACCATGTCTCTGATATTCCAATCATATATAACCTCTCATTTAGTGCTATATATTCTAACTCTCCCATCTTATTTTTTAGACTTCTAGCATTTGCATACAAGCATTTTAGAGACTGTATTTTATTCATATTAATTTGGCTATTGGTAGACATGGGTAATTTGGGATCTTTAAGCTCTGTCTGCTCCATACTCGAGGGCATTTGGGCTACTTTACTGTTTTTTGGAACCTCTCTGCTTTTGGTAGTATCCTTCAAGGATACATTCTTCCGAACCATCTGCACTTGGCCGACTGTCGGCTTTCCCCTATTATCTAGTTTAAAAGCTGCTCTATCTCCTTTTTAAAGGTTAATGCCAGCAGCCTGGTTCCATCCCGGTTAAGGTGAAGCCCATCCCTTCGGAAGAGCCCCTCCTTTCCCCAGAATGTTCCCCAGTTCCTAACAAATCCAAAACCCTCATCTCTGCACCATTGTCTCATCCACGCATTGAGACTCCGGAGCTCTGCCTGCCTTTTGGGTCCTGCATGTGGAACGGGAAGCATTTCGGAGAACTCTACCCTGGAAGTTCTGGATTTCAACTTCCTACCTAAAAGCCTAAATTTAGCCTCCAGAACCTCCCTACCACATTTTCCTATGTAATTGGTAAGGACATGTACCAAGACAGCACACTCCTCCCCAGCACTATCTAAGATCTTATCTAGGCGGCTATCTGGTTCACCCATGGCTCTCCCATTCCGTCTCTCACTCCTTCCTTTTCCGGTATCCCTATTTCCACGGTCTGTAAACTCCGTTATCTCGGTGTCATTCTCGATAGCGCTCTTACTTTTCATGATCACATTTCCCATATTTCTCAGCGTTCCTTCTTCTGCCTTAGGCAGATTCGTGCTATCCGGCCTTTCCTATCTTCTCAAGCTCTCACTACCCTCCTTCTCTCCTTGGTTATAACCCGGTTAGACTTCTGTAATTCCATTTATGCCGGTATCCCCCAGTATCAGCTACATCGACTACAGTTAATTCAGAACACAGCTGCCCGGATGATCCTGCACGCTTCTCCACGTGATCACATCACCCCTCTGTTACAGCATCTCCACTGGTTGCCGCTACAATTCCGGATTCCCTTCAAAGTCCTCACCCTAGTACATCAAGCTATCTACCTCCACAGGCCTCAATACCTCTCTGATTTGCTCAGTTTTCACGTCCCTACTTGCAGCCTTCGGTCCATTCATGTTAACCGCCTCCACCTTCCAGCCCCCTCTCATGCACACCTCCAATCCACTCGTAAATCAGCCTTTTTCTACCTCGGTCCCTCCCTCTGAAATTCACTGCCCACGGCCCTCCGCTTAGAAGAATCCTACCCCAAGTTCCGTTCTCTCCTCAAAACCCATTTTTTCTCCTCCGCTTTTCATGACCCTCTATGACACCTCATAACCCCACTCTCCTTTCCATCTTTATGCCCTCTATTCTCCATCTCTCCTTTCCTCTAATTTGTTGTAATTTCTTTTTCTCTCTCTGACCTAATGCTTTATTCACATTGTAAACCGCCCTGATGTAATGGGGGGCGGTATATCAAATGTTCTGTAAACAATAAACCATAAACCAGGTAGGCATGTTACCAGGCGATCCTCACGTCCACCAGCCACCTAGCTATCTACATGCCTAATGATTGAATCACCAACTATAACGGCTGTCCTAACCCTTCCCTCATGAGCACATGGCCCTGGAGAAACTTCCTCGGTGCAGAGGGTTTTACATCACCTGGAGGACAGGTCCTAGTTACAGGATCTGCCACACCAGGGTGATGCTCTCCTGTCACGTGACCTCTCTCCTCGATGGCAACAGGGATGCTGCCAGACTGGAGGTGGGACTTCAGGACTATATCCCTGTAGGTCTCGTCTATGTACCTCTCTGTCTTTCTTATGTTTTCCAAGTCTGCTACTCTATCCTCTAGAGAACGGGCTCGTTCCCTGAGAGCAAAGAGCTCCTTGCACCTAGTGCACACGTAAGACCTCTTACCAACTGTGAGAAAATTATACATGTGACACTCAATGCAAAAGACTGGAAAGCCCCCATCTTGCTGCTGGACTGCTGTCTGCATCTTAGTTTTAAGTTTTTGTTTAGATCTTTAAGTTCTTTACTTACTAAGGGTTGCTATGGATATTTATACCAATAAAACTGTACCTTATACGTTTAATATACCTTGTTCACCTGAAGCTTAATTAATCTCAGGTCCTTAGTGTATGACTGATTTGGGTAACAAGCTTCACCTGAGAGCACCTCCTGTCTTTTAAAATGTGTAAGTACCTATAAAGCTACGATTATCCCAGGGGTGGGTGGGTGGGTGTGGGGAGGGAGGGAAATAACACTTATTAAAAGAGGGCTGCTACACAGTACCCTGTCCTGTGCTGCTGAGGTAAGCTATATTCTTATTTGATTTAAATTATAGCTCTTTGCTGCTGCTAGGCTCTAACTTATTATGAAATTTAAACTACAAGCTCTCTGCTGGCTTCTAAATTTAACCAGAAAGCTCTCTTCTTTGTTTTAAATTTAAACTAAAAGTACTTTGCTGATACTAGGCCCTGAGTGACTATTAAATTAAAACTACAAGCTCTCTGCTGGGTATGAAATGTAACCAGAAAGTTCTCTTCTGTGTTTTAAATTTAAACTTAAACTGCTGCTACTAGGCCCTGACTGATTTAACAAAAAATAGTGGGTTCACAGATTAAATAGCTTTAATAGAAAGAATTCCTTTCAGAAAATTCCCAGAAGTATATACTCACAATTGCAGATCTCTTTCCAGAAGTAACAGTCTCCTTTTCTAGTCCTTCAAGACTGAGGATCACAGAGCTCTGGTTGAGCTATTTATGCCTGTGCTGCTGAGGTAAGCTGTGACCAACTTCCTGGATGATTAACAGTCCTTGCTTGGATAGAAGGAGTCTTTCAAAATGACCTTTTGACCTGCCACCTGGTGTTAACACCTATTGAAAAAGTTTCACAGGTCTCCTGCCCCCTAGGTAGAAGGCCTCTTTGTAAAGGTCTCTAGACTTTATTTGCTGCTCAAAGAGTACTGACCCTGTTTTGCCTTTTGTGCTAATCTATATTCTTATTTGATTTAAATTATAGCTCTTTGCTGCTGCTAGGCTCTAACTTATTATGAAATTTATTTCAAGTCATTTTTATTGGTTTCCAAATAATCATCCAAGTACACTGTGCCAATAATACTCGAATAACGTAAAAATAACATAGCATAAAAAACAACATAGCATCAGAGCATAATAGCATAACAGCATAAGGGGGAACAACATTTCCCATGAATCATCAAAGAGGATTAATGCACTTTAAACCAACACAGCCTCCACACCTGAAGCTCTCTCTGATCCCCAATCGCCCTCAATCCGTCACCCCTTCCTGTTAATGTTGGCCAGTATGTAGCTTACATGGAATTAGCAACTTTAAGAACTGTAACAAACTAATAGCCTTAATTACCTAATAACCCTCGATCCTCAATCGCCTCCCCCCTCCCGCCTTCCCCCACCCCCCCTTCCCTACCCTCCCCTAGTATTGGTAACAAGGGTCTTCCAATCCTGCTTGGCAACAAGCATTTATTCATAGTTCTGCCTCTATAGACAAGAGGCACAACTACCTCAATCAACATAGTATTAACCCTTTCTGGTTTTATATAACATTAACAAACTAGCTGTGTAAGAGCTATACTAAACATCCAAAAACCACTGCTCTTAAACTGCAAAATCTTCTCATACAATCCACAACTCACTACTTACTAATAACTATCCAATACTTCAGGCAAAAATGACCTCAGGATGGCTCATACCCTACATATAGTGAAAATCACTATAGGGAACAGCTGACGCTCACATCATTGGTCATAAGCCTCCCATACATTCCCAACCAACATTCAGTACACATCTAACCTATTACTACCCCAGCACTACCACTCCCAAAAACATAACTCTACTTAAAACCAGACATACACTACCACATGCATACATTAGCGTCTATAAATATCCAATTTAATAACTGCTCAGAGCTCTACTGGAACAGCACAAGGCCTACAAGACAAAAAATGTAATCAATAGTATTCACAGGTTTCAAAAGCCCCTCCAGGCCTGCAATTACTTATCTTCACAAATAAACTTCCAAGTCTGTAGTTCCCCTGAAGAAGCCTTATTTTGGCGAAACAAAAGCTTTTGTAGGGTTTGCGGAAGGTGCAAGGTGGAAATTGTTGATGGTTCCCTGCTGCTGTACTTGGAAGGTCGTCGACCGTATATGGATATCGGACTATGCTGGAGCGTCCGCGGAACTACAGACTTGGAAGTTTATTTGTGTAGATAAGTAATTGCAGGCCTGGAGGGGCTTTTGAAACCTGCGAATACTATTGATTACATTTTTTGTCTTGTAGGCCTTGTGCTGTTCCAGTGGAGCTCTGAGCAGTTATTAAATTGGATATTTATAGACGCTAATGTATGCATGTGGTAGTGTATGTCTGGTTTTAAGTAGAGTTATGTTTTTGGGAGTGGTAGTGCTGGGGTAGTAATAGGTGTAGATGTGTATTGAATGTTGGTTGGGAATGTATGGGAGGCTTATGACCAATGATGTGAGCGTCAGCTGTTCCCTATAGTGATTTTCACTATACGTAGGGTATGAGCCATCCTGAGGTCATTTTTGCCTGAAGTATTGGATAGTTATTAGTAAGTAGTGAGTTGTGGATTGTATGAGAAGATTTTGCAGTTTAAGAGCAGTGGTTTTTGGATGTTTATATAACATTAGCCATTGATTTGCCAGACAATACAAACAATACAGTACATTACAGTACAGTACAATACAGTACTGCCAATACAGTATAGCCAGCCACTACGGAATGCCCCTCGTCCCCCAGTTCAACCAACCCATAGGGCACTCTCCCAGATATGAGCCTGAGCAGACTGTACATGTACAGCCAACACTATCCGGAGGGCCTCACCGAAGCTTAAGACGACATCCCCGTCAACATAGCACTCAGCAGTGGCTAGACTGCAAAATCCTTCAAAACAGGATTAGACTTTGAGTACTGTTACAGAGCCCCCCCTCGCCCCCACAACCTAACCCCCTAGCCCTTCCCCCCAATCCCCTCTCTAATCTCTTCTATTTTCTCTCTCCCCCTCCCCTCCCAGCCCCCCTCCTTTAGACGTATCCACAGTCACACCCTTCAAAGCCCTTCCAAACTATCGCATCACCCTCCTTCCACCCAAGATCCATTCAGCAACTCAGCCAGAAGCCCCTGGATTCCCCTCCTCACCCTCCGTGGGAGCCTCCAGCATAGGGTTCCCATTCACTCCTCGCCATATTTTCTCAAATTCTACTTGTTTCTTGCCACCCAAAATCTCGGCTGTTCGCTGTTCTAGGCCCTCCAGAGCTAGCAGACCTCGGCACCATTCCTTGATCCGCGGGGGTTTATCCTCCACCCAATGCTTAAGAATACAGTGTTTCGCTATAAGAAAGCCTCTGTCATACAGCTTTCCATCATACATGTCAAGAGATTCAGTCCATCCTCTTCTCGCTCCTTTATCTGACCCTCCTTCTCTGTTACTGGGGACGCCGAACAAACACCACTCGGGGGATACTTCCCACCTTTGGGGCCTCCAGACCCATAGTGCATCCTGTACTTCGTGCCAAAACATTTGTATGTGCACACATTCCCAAAATCGGTGTACCAGTGACCCCCTCTCAGTCCCACAGAGTTGACACGCATCTGTCGCGAGCAGCCCCATCCTGGCCGCCCAAACATTGGGCACATATGCCCTCCATAATAACTTATATTGGATTTCTTGCAATCTAATTGACTCAGAAACGAGCTTAACACGCTGAAAAACCTCTTGCAGCTCAATTGCTGTAACCTTTATGCTCCCATCGCGGCTCCATTTCTGAGCTAAGTTATCTAGAGCGCCCAACTCCCCCCCTGGATACCACTCTTCTCGCAGGACCTTTAGAGATACATTCCTGTCTGTCTCTGCTATAAAGTCCCACACCCCTGTATTGCATAACCGTAGCCCACGATTATGCTGCAACGCTCGGATGTAGTGCCTAACTTGCAAATAAAAGTAGAACGACTTAGGCACGATCTGAAACCTCCGCGTCAACGACTGGAATGAATTCAACTCCCCGTGCGTCCGAATTCGCAACTGGCCAATATACCCCAGACCAGTATCTGCCCAACTCCCTGGTATACCTCCCTGCATCCCGGGTTCAAAGTCACCATTGTCTTTCAGTGGGAGACACTCGGTAGCGCACCAACAGAGACCCTTTTTTTGGCACAGGAACCCTCACGCCTGCCTTAAAGCACCAATATATACTGACTCTTTCCACATTTGCGGGAGAACTTTGCTCTTGCTATGCAATAAGTAAGCCTCATGAAAAGGCGCCGACATCCAATCGATAAGTTCCTTCGGGAGTACGTCCGTTGTTCCCAGAATTAAGTCCCTCAGAGGCCTGAGCAAGCAGAGGAAGTTGTAGTCCCTCACTGAAAATAAGCCTAGCCCTCCCTCCTCTTTGCTGCTCATCAACACGGACATAGGAATCCGTGACTTTCTCCCCTTCCACAGAAATTTTACAACGTGTCTCTGCAAAATCAATACATCATGCCATAATAACCATACAGGAAGATGCCGCAGAAGGTACATCCATCTAGGCACCTCCATCATCTGAACTGGAGCTATACGCCCCATGAGCGAAATAGGGAGATCCTTCCATTTCTGCAGTGTTGTTGCAGTTTTATTCAGCATAGGTCTAATATTTGCTGCATATAACTTCGTAACATGGTCGGGTATCTGAATCCCAAGATACCGGAACTCCCCCTGTGCCAAAAGTAAAGGGAACTGCCCCTGCCATGTCTGTCTCGCTCTAACACCTACATCCAAAGCCACCGACTTACTAACATTAATCCAGAGTCCCGAAAAAGAACCAAACCGCCTGATTAGCCGCAAGGCCTGTTCCAAAGAGCTCTGCGGGTTGCACATACATAACAACATATCGTCCGCGAACGCACTGACCTTAATTCCCCCCATTCTGTCATTCTATGCCACACACCTCTTCAGCTCCAATGAGCGAAAGCAGCAGGGGTTCCAACTGCAAGACAAATAGCAAAGGAGATAGAGGGCAGCCCTGACGCGTGCCTCTTTGCAATACAAAAGGCTGGGAGCAGGTCCCTCCGCTCGCTACACAAGCTAGGGGACTCGCATACAGTGCCCTCAGCCAGGCCAAAAAGGCCCCATCGAATCCAAATCTCGCTAAGACTTTGAACATATAAGACCATGACACTCTATCAAAGGCCTTTTCTGCGTCCAGACTTACCAATATCAAGGGCGTCTCTTGTGCAAGGCATTTCTCCATCCCCAACAACACTTTACTGATGTTGGAAAATGCTCCTCTCCCCTTCACAAACCCTGATTGATGACTACCAATCAGGCGGGGTAATATCTTCTGCAACCGGGCCGCTAGTACCGACGCCACAAGCTTCATATAATTGATTAATGATATGGGGTGGTAGGATGCCGGATCCTCCGGATCTCGGCCCTTTTTAGGTATGATGGTGATCGCAGTCGTCCGCATGTCTCTCGGATAGTAACCCAGCTCTTGTGCCTCCTGATACAGGGCCATCAAGGTGGGTGTTACCTGGGCCATCAAAATCTTATAGAATTCTGACCCATACCTGTCCGGCCCCGGGGCTTTGTGTGGTTTCCCTGCCTTTATCACTTTCTGTATTTCCTCTGCAGTAATACTTCCATTAAGCTCCTGCAGTTCTTCCCTCGTCAGACGTGGCAGTTGCACTGATGCCATAAATTCCCGCTCCCGCTCTCTATCCTTGGCTTCGGGCGTGTACAACTCTTGGTAATACTGACTAAACACCTGCACAATCCGACTCAGCTCAGAGTGCTGCACTCCCTGCTTGTCCCTGATCCGGACCACTCCCTGGATGCCTCCCCTCTCCTTCACCAAGCGCGCCAATAAGCGCCCCATTTCGGTCACCGTATCGAAACAATTGATGTCTATAATATTGCATTGACTGAATCGCTCTTTCATGCAACACCTCATTTAAAGCCTTCTGCACTTCTAAATACGCTGGGAGCTTGCTCGGCGTCACCATGGTGTCTCATTTAGCCTCCTGTAACTGGCGTGCCAGTTCCAAGATCCAATTATTAAGACGTTTCCTCTCCTTCGCTACATATGCTATAATGTGCCCTCTCAATACTGCTTTCCCCGCCTCCCACAATGTCGCCACCTTGACGTCTCCCGTATCATTCAGTACCAAATATTCCTCCCAGTGATGTGCCAGGTATTTCCGAAATTCCTCATTCTTCCAAAGGTACCCAGGAAAAGACCATCTGGCTCCACTAGAGGCTCGCCCTTTCCAGTCTAGAACCACTTTAGCATGGTCTGACACTACCATTGGCTCAATCTCTACTCTGGTCACTTTTCCAAAACTCTCTCTCGAAATCAGTATATAGTCAATCCTAGACCAGGTTTGGTGCACTCTCGACAGATGCGTGTAATCCCGCTCTACACCATGCAATGTCCTCCACGAGTCTATCAAACCACCCATATTACAAAGATATCCCACCCCTTTGTTACTCCACGCCCCTCTGGGCCCCCCTGTCTGAGATTTATCTAAAGTTGGGTCATGCGGACAGTTGTAGTCTCCCGCCAGTATCAGTGGTATCTTCGGCGCCCCCATTATCTTTCTCAGCAAAAGCTGAAAGAATTGATGATCGTAGGTATTCGGGGCATATATATTCCCCAGAAAAAGTTCTTCCCCTTGTATTTTAACATGCAAAACCAAAAATCTACCCTGCGGGTCCGCATCCTCTTTAATGACCTCTACCGCAATCCCTTTCTTCAACAGGATCGCCACCCCTCATTTCTTGCTTCCAGAGGAGGCTGAAAAGACCTGTCCCACCCAATCTTTTTTAAGCTTTCCATCCTCTACTGCACTCAAGTGTGTTTCCTGCAGCAACGCTATTTGCGCATTTCCCCTCTTTAGGGCCTGCAATATCTTGGTCCTCTTGACTGGCGTATTGACACCTCCTACATTCCAGGAGACTATCCTAAGATCATCTCTCATTCATACACTCCACCAGCATCATAATTAATAACATTCCTCTAGCCACGTCCTAAGCCCTGGGTGGCCCAGCCTCAACCCCGAGCCTGACATCAGCAGTGGGCCTCCCCTTAAAATGTGTTGCTCTACCTCTATGCTTTCTATTGAATCTATGGGCATATTTACACTCTTCTGCTTCCGGGCTCTTCTCACTCTCAACAGCCATACAAACCCACCCCCTTCCGTCCCTCCCCTCTCTCCTTCCCCCCCCCAATCCCCCTCCCCCTCAACTCTACCAATCCCCTTTTCCCTAAATTATAAAACAAAACTTCAATGCCCCAGCACTAGCCGCTGAGGTATAGCCCACCAGGTGCCACAGGGTCGCCCCGGGCTTCTTTGTACCTATTAGTACCCCTCCCCACCAGCATGTCACAAACAATCAACAATGACCCTTATCGAAGCAAGCATCAATAAACAAACAATGTCACCCCAATATATACAGCCTCTCTCCCCCGCCTAGCTTTCGCTCAACTATTATCCGTCGGGAGCACATTTTCAGTTTCTTCCAGCTGCTATTTCTTCACTCTCTCATCTGCACGCTCTACACAATGCGTGTCTGCAGGCTCAAGTCAGCTGTTCCTCCTCTGCACAATCCCCCGGTAATCCCGCCAAGAATTGTTTTGCCGCAGTCACTGAGTCAAACGCAAAGTTTTTGCCTTGGCTCGTTACTCTTAACGTCGCTGGGAAGGCTAACGTAAAACGCAGATGTCTCTTAAACAGCGCTGTGCATATCGGAGTAAATTCCTTCCGCTTTTGGGCTACAGCCACTGAATAATCTTGGAATATTAACAGTTTATTGTTATCCAACCGCAAGTCACTTTGACGGCAAAATGCTTGTAAAATCTGTACTTTGTGCTGGAAGTTCAGGAGCTTCATAATGACTACTCGGGGCCTCTGTTGTTTCGTTCTCCATGGTCCGATCCGATGCGCCCACTCTATGTCCATTTTCCCTACCAGCGCAGTGAGGCCTAATGCTTTAGGCAGCCATTCTCCAAGTAACGCCATCAGCCCACTCTCCGTATGCGATTCAGGTACTCCCACCACTCTCAGGTTATTTCTTCTTGACCTATTTTCAAGGTCGTCAACCTTAGCTTGGAGGGCTTCAATCTGCCTGCGCTGCTCTTTCCTTTCTCGGTCCCGCTGCCCCTCCTCGTCTTCAATAGTCGACACGCGTTGTTCCAGTTCATCTACTCTCCTTCCCATATCTGTCAGGGTTTCGCCAAAGTTTTCAAGCTTTTTAAGCACCAGATCAAATTTCGGCTCTAAAAGCTTTGCTACCTCCTTGGCAAGATCTTCTGTGCAAGACTCGATGCTTTCCGCCCCAGGCGAAACTGGCTGCGACGGTGTGGACACGAAGGCCCCAGATTTACCCGGCTTGTCTCTGTCTTTTTTCGGGGCTGCCGCCATCGCTCCATCCACCCTGGAGCTCCGTTTCATGTCTCGTAGTATCTCTCTACCTCCTGCTTCGGGCAGTGCGGGTTGGAGAGGGTATTTGCTGGTTAATCGATCAGTTTGCCCAGAACGGCCCCGGAGCAAGCAGTACCACGACCTGCTCACTCACGCATCACGTGGGCTCTCCTTATTATGAAATTTAAACTACAAGCTCTCTGCTGGCTTCTAAATTTAACCAGAAAGCTCTCTTCTGTGTTTTAAATTTAAACTAAAAGAACTTTGCTGATGCTAGGCCCTGAGTGACTATTAAATTTAAACTACAAGCTCTCTGCTGGGTTCCAAATTTAACCAGAAAACTCTCTTCTGTGTTTTAAATTTAAACTAAAAGTACTTTGCTGATACTAGGCCCTGAGTGACTATTAAATTAAAACTACAAGCTCTCTGCTGGTTATGAAATGTAACCAGAAAGTTCTCTTCTGTGTTTTAAATTTAAACTTAAACTGCTGCTACTAGGCCCTGACTGATTTAACAAAAAATAGTGGGTTCACAGATTAAATAGCTTTAATAGAAAGAATTCCTTTCAGAAAATTCCCAGAAGTATATACTCACAATTGCAGATCTCTCTCCAGAAGTAACAGTCCCCTTTTCTAGTCCTTCAAGACCAAGTTCACCTAATGATCGAGCTGTTCCAGTGATGGGGCTGAGCATCAAATCTTTTCCTTAATATCCTCCGTTGCTGACTGGAGTTTGTTCAATTTAACTTCAAAGGCTGCTCATAGGTTCCACGAGATCTCCAGCAGTAGCTCTCCCACCTGCAGCTGTGCCGTCAATTCACCATTTTGCCACCATCTTGCCCTCACGTTTTTTGTTTTCTTATTGCCCCCTTGCTGGGTTGTGTTGCTCATGTCATGGCTCCAGCTGCCCCTCAGCGCCACTCCTCACTCCCTCGGGCAATGCTGCCCTGCTTTGGATACACTTCCTAGGCAGAGGACAAGAAGGAGGGGGGGGGGGGTCTTCTTGGGTGTGGGAAGGATTTTCTGTGTTATTTTTATAGTTTGTTATGCATGCCTTGCTGAAGCTTCGCCAGCACATATCCATTCAGCTTGCAGCGTCATGTGACGGGGCTGGTCACTATTTTATAAGTATGTCAGGCTGATGACACAGCCCTTCACTGTGGACATGTGCATGGGGGGGGAGGGGAGGTTCAGGGGGAGTGTGGGCAGAGTGCACAAGTCCGTGTATAAATGATAAAATACCATATTTACATGTATTCTTTACACATCTAGGTACAGGCATTTATACCAGCTCTAGGGCTTATGTATATGATCGTCCCTTAAATTAACGCATGTTTTCAATCACTTATGTTAGTATTTTATTCAGTTTTTTTATTATTTCAATTCTTTTTTATTGTTTTTTTGCAGATAAATATATACAATCTAAAGTTCACTCACCATAACATCAAAACAGTAACAAACTATCACAACATTCCAATCACAGTTTCTTCCACACATCTCCTACTAGCATTAACAGTACCAGCATTAAACAATCTTGATAGGCAGGAGAGTAGAATCAAATGCAAACTATGACTAAAACTAAAAACACAAAATATTCTAACCCTCTTCCCCCCCTTGCTTATATTCCGCAATCATAGCTGCCTACTCTCTCACCCCGAGTTCTCCCACCCACCCTACTCACCCCCCCGTCCAACTCACCCCAGCCCCCCTCCCCCTCCCTCCTCTCGGCATGATACCCTCCTAAATTCTTGCTTACCCCCACTCTTTATCCATTTTCACTTCACCCATCTCTACTACTCCCCTTGAGATTGTAGAAAGTGTGCAAAGGGCACAGATCCTTCATATATTCAGCATTGCACTTCACTCCTTTGTGGTTAAAGTGTTCATAAATGGCATCCAAAGCTCTGTAAAAGTCTCCCAATGCTTGCCTCCAAGTTGTTTTGCTGTTAGCCTCTCCATCTGCATTAGATCTAAGAGTGCCTGCTCCCAGTGTCCCACGCTCGGGGGTGACCCCTCAATCCAGTGACTCAACAGTACCTTCTTAACTACTAAAAACCTCTTTCAAGAAATGACCTTTGTTGGGCGCTTACCCTTTGATCTGCCTTCTCCCAACTATGAAATAAACAGACATCTATCCGGTGGATGGCCTGCATCTCCAGCATTCCAGCCATCCTGGTACATATCTGAAGCCACAAGGTCAGCACTGAGGGGTACTCCCAAAATTTAAGTAATATCGTCCCCACCATTATCTCACACCATCTACATTTGTCATCCTTCTTTAAACCAGCTTTAAATGCCCATTTATCATTTGTATATGCTCTCCATAAGAATTTATATTGAAGTTCTTGCAGGTTGACCCACTTCACTCCCAAGGGAATTTTTACAAATGCGCTTTGTAAGAGCTCCGGTGTGACCCCTTCCATACCATCCCTACCCCATCTCTGCTCCAGCATGGAAAGATATTTCTGGTCCTCCATTGGGCGTACCAGGTTCCTACCTTCCCCCATGCAAGTGTCTTTCCCCACCATTTCCACGATAAGGAGTCTCGGTCCCCTGGTTCCAAGAAACACGGGAATCTTTCTCAGTATTTCACTGATATAATGTCGTATTTGAAGGTAACCATAAAACTCATGCTTATGTAAGTGATAGTGCGCACTTAAGTTCTGAAAACTGTCAATACCCTCTCCTCCCTTGCTGCATATATCCCCAATACACACTATGCCCTTTTGGGCCCACCTTTGGAAGACCGTGGCTGGTAATAAACCTGGTGGGAAGTCTGGGTTCTCCACTAAGGGAAGCAATTGAGAGCATTTCCAATCCCACCTATACCGCACACATAGGGCACGCCATGCTGCTCTCAGGGCCCCCATGTATATCCCTCCTCGCCTAGTTGCTGATAAATTTTGAGTATCAGAGTGTAATATGTACAATTGGCACATACCCAATTTAGTTGATGCACTGGAGCGCATCCCCCTTCTACCCTCAGGAGCCCTGATATATGTCTTACCATATATTGGAGGTTGTAGTTACGTAATGAAGGAAGTTCTAGTCCCCCCTCCTCCCGACGTCTCATCAAAGCCCTCAGGGGAATACAAGCATGTCTACCCCTCCACAAAAAGCAGCTAAGGCTCCTTTCAAAACACTTCCAGTCTTTGGCTAGCACCCATATAGGTAGGAGGTTGGAAGCTCCACCATGGTGAACAAAGCTATACGCCCTCTCAAAGATAAAGGTAGAGCAGTCCATCTGCAAAAGGTCACCCAAGCTCTCTCCAGCATTCCAGGTATATTACATTTATATAGTTTCTCAGGGTCATCAAGTAATTGAATACCCAGGTATCAGATTGAATTCGTCGCCCAGGTCAACGGAAATGCACCCATCCAACCTTGTTTGATTCTTCCACTCACATCTAAAGCCATTGACTTGACAGCATTAATTTTTAGCCCAGAGAAACTACCAAACTGATTTATCAACTGGAGCGTCTGTGTCAACGACGTCTGCGGCTCAGTTAGGCAAAGGAGCATATCATCAGCAAATGCACTTAACTTCATCTCCTCCCTCCCCATCTTCACACCCACTATCTGGGCCTCATTCTGAATCGCCCGCAGAAGAGGCTCCAAGGAGATTACGAACAAAAGAGGCGACAGAGGACAGCCCTGCCTCGTACCTCTTTCCAGCGTAAAGGGATACGAAAAGACTCCATTCATGCCCACTTTTGCCTGAGGGGTCGCATAAAGGACTTGGACCCACTGCAAAAAGGTGCCCATAAAGCCAAAGCTATGCAGTGCATTCCATAAGTACTTCCAAGCCACTCTGTCGAACGCTTTTTCAGCATCTAAGCTAACCAACAGTAGTGGGGTTTCCTCCTTTATACAATACTCCATCCCCAGGATCAGTTTTGCAATATTCTTGGTTGCATCTCGCCCCTGAACAAAACCCACCTGCCGCGAATCAATCAATGAGGGCAGTATTGGGTTCAACCTACTTGCTAGAATCGAGGCCAGAATTTTTATATCAAGGTTTATCAATGATATGGGCCTATATGAGGCTGGATCCTGTATATCCTTCCCCTCCTTCAGAATTATGGTGATGTCTGCACATCTCATATCCCTGGGGAAGCACCCATCCTGAAGTATTGTTTCATACACTGCCACTAGTGTAGGAGTAAGTTTAATTCAAGTATCCTGTAATACTCTGACCCTCTGACCCAAAGCCATCAGGCCCAGGGGTCTTGTGAAGTTCCCCTTCAGAATCATTTTCTGAATCACCCCCCCTCCCCCCCAAGATGGGAGCATTTAACACCTGCAGGTCCTCCTCTTTTAATTTAGGGAGACCCAGTTATCCAAAAACTCTCAACCCTTCCCATAATCTCTCTCCTCCTCTGTATACAGCTTGTCATAAAAGTTTCTAAGGACAGCCGCTATCTGGTGTGGTTGATGTTGTAATACACCACCCTCACTCCTGAGGACTAGGACAAAACGCGCACCCTCTGGATCTCTAACCACCTTAGCTAGAAGCCTCCCTGTCTTATTTCCGTACTTATACAGCTGATGCTTATAATATTGCAGGGACATATTGGCCCGTCTCTGAAGCAATTCATTAAGAGCCGCTTGGATTCTGGTATGCTCCTGTTGTATTGTCCTATCTCTTGTCCTGCTGTGTTTCCTTTGCAGCTCCTGCAAGGTACGTTCCAGTACCAAGAGACTACGATCTGGATGCTTATGCCTTTGGATATTATATGTGATAATAGCACCCCTCATTACAGCTTTGTTGGCCTCCCAGAACAAGAGAGGCGAGCATTGGGGAGTATCATTAAAGAGTGTGTATTCGTCCCACTGTTTCTCTAAATACCCTCTAAAATCTTTATCTTCCCATAGATATATAGGGAACAGCCACCCTGTTTTTGACGGGCCATGGCCATCCCAAGTCACCCAAACCATCCCATGATCCGATATCACCACTGGTTCAATACCTGCCTGGGCAATCTGTGCAAATCCTCCTTCGCTCACTAAGACATAGTCAATACGAGACCAAGTCAAATGGGCTCTAGACTGGTGAGAGTATTCTCACACCCCAGGGTGCAGGGCATGCCATACGTCCACCATGTCACCCATCCTACACAACTACCCAATACCTTTTTTGGACCAAGCCCCTTTTCCACTTTTCCCTGATTTATCCAAATTCAGATCATGCGGACAATTAAAGTCTCCTGCCATGATCAGCTTTCTCCCCCCTGCTCTCTTAATAAACCCCAACAGGGACTTAAAAAACCATGATCATACACATTTGGAGCATAGATATTAACTATCCAGAGTTCCTTAGTATATAATTTTGCGTGCAAAAAGATAAATCTCCCGCTTGGGTCCACATCGTACTTGCTCACTTCCAATGGTAAACCCCTCTTTACCAGCACCACCACCCCTGCCTTCCTGGTTCCTGATGACGCCCCATACGTTTTCGCTACCCAGTCTCTCGCAAGTTTCTCATGCTCGACAGCGCTCAAGTGGATCTCCTGTAACAACGCAATTTATGTTCCTTTCCTTTTAAGAGCTTGGAGCATTTTGGTACGTTTAACTGGTGATCCAATCCCCCCCCACATTCCAAGAGACTATCTTTACATTATGCATCACATCTTATCAGGGGGGTCTGCATCATGTATATTGGTCATCTCACCTCTCTCTAGAAGCCTCCCAGCTTCAGCTCCAGAGCAGTGCTCAAATATCCCAGGGGCAAAATACTTCCTCCAAAATTGCCATTTCCCTTTTTCCAAACTGTCTCGTCTCCTTCCCGTGTCTACTCCCTTGCCCCCCACCCTACCCCACCCTCTCTACCTCCCTTCTCCCCTATCTTCCCCCTCCCTCCCCCAGCCCCATTATGCAACCCCTCATAATACCACACAGTTCCACAAGAACATAAACCTCACACTCAAACAGTCACAACCCCCACCCAACTCCCCCACCCAATACTCACCCTCCCATTCTTATTCCTCCATCTTTCCATGGCAAGAGACCCCCAAAAAGGGGTAGATCACAGTCCACACCTCCGGGCCACCCCCCTCAGAGCAACAGAGAGACAAAAGGGGAGGGGGGCTGTCCACATGTTCCACTATGGCGGGTCTGCCACTCCTGGATAAACCCCTCATTATCACCAATCGCAGTCATATTGTATTCCACCATCAGGGTACATTAGCCAACTCTAGTCCTTCAGAGTGCTGTCCAAGTGGCTTTATAAATCAGAGCTTGTCTTTATCCTGTGCCTTCTTCTGCTGCAATGTGGCAATAAATTTCTTTGCTGCAGATGCTTGTTCAAAGGCATGCGCTGCGCCTTTATAATAAATTCTTAAAGTAGCTGGGTAGCTCAATGCGAAACGAATGCCACCTCATGCCAACTCACTACACATAGGAGAAAATTCTTTCTTCTTTGCAGTAAGGGCCGCCGAGTAATCCTGCAACATGAGTATGGGCTTGTTATCCAGTCCCAAGTCTTGTTGTTTCCGGTAGGCCTGTAATAGCATCGTTTTGTGCTGGAAATTTAGTATCTGTGCTAGCACAGGCCTTGGTTGCTCTCTGCCTTCCATCCGTTGTCCAAGCCTATGCGCTCTCTCCACCCTGATTTTGCCTTGTATGTCTACCAAGCCCAGTTTCTTCGGCAGCCATACCTCAAACAGGCATGATAGTTGTTCTGACCATGTCTCCGGCACTCCCACGAGTCGTAAGTTATTTCTCCTGGGTCTGTTCTCGAGATCGTCCACCTTTAACATTAGTGCGTCAATCTGTTTTTGATGCTTTTGAGTGTCCCGTTCCAATAGCAGCTCACTGTCCTCCAACACCGTCACTCGTTGCTCAACCTCCTCCACTCTGCGTGTTACTTCAGCAAAGGTCTCTCCCATCTCCTCTAATTTCTTCATCACAATGTCGAACTTCGGTTCGAGCAGCTTGACTACCTCTTGCGCTGTTTCTTCTGAGCCAGATTCTACACTCTCCTTCCCCGGGGAGTCCGGTATGCTGCAAGCTCGAGGCATGGGCGCCATCTTGTTCTCCCGGGATATATGCGCTTTCTCTTTTTTCACCACCAATCGCATTGCCGCTGCTTCCACGCCAGGCCAAGCACTCCCAATCTTCTGAACAATCCTCAGGGCTATCTTAGCCGTCCACTCCCCCAATCCTCAGGAGTTTTCCGTAAGATTTATAGATAGAATCAGTGGGGTGGCCCGGGAGCGCAACGAGGTACCTCCTCACCTGCTCATGTGCTCACATGATCTCCTAGTATTTTATAAAGAAAAGTAGACACCTCCTTATAATATTATTCTTATAATGTGATCCAAGTGATTCAATGTACTGCTTTGATATTCTACTGGAGAAATTATTCTTCAGCACTTATTTTATACTTTATGCTCCCAAAACACTGCATCCACATTGGCTTCAGCTCCAAACTAAACCAATAGTTTAAAGCTCCATTTGGCCACTTTTTTTTACTTTGGCCGATGGTTTCTTCAAATTCATCAGCTTTCTCAGAACAATTGACCAATACCTAAAAATAGTCACCGTTGTGTCGGTTCTGAAATATTGGCATTGATAAGGTGGACTATTAAATTCTCTATTATTGGACTTTTAGTAAAGGTTATGATTAAAATAAAGTAAAATGGACCCTGGGCAGAGCTAGCTTGTAATAAACTGGAGTGTTACAAGTGGGTGTCCGACAAAAAATATATTTCTTTAAATGAGGCTGATTGAATTTATGGGATAGAGTGTTGGGCACCTAGTGGAAGAAGATTCCGATAATTAACCCAATAGAAAAGTATTGTAAACTAAAGTTTAAGCATATATGTATGTATGCGTACTTGTAACTCAAGAAGGGCTGTATTTTCTTTATTGAACTTTAGAATTACTGAATGCTACCTAGACAGATCATTTTGAAATATATGGGGAAAAGAGGCCTGAGGAGGGAGGACCCCTGCCCCTTCCAACCCAGCTCAGCCCTGTCCAGGTGTCCCAGATTTGCTCTCCAAAAGTCTGAGATCCCTAACTTTAAGCCTGGGCTGAATCCCTCTAGACTTCTTGCTGCAAAAATCAGTCTCTACAAGTCCAAAATCTCCAGAACCTCTCCAGTCTCTTCTCATTTTCTTTTTAAAATTAAATCACTGGTCAACAAATTTTTACAAAAGTCATGTTACTGAAATAAAAATAGCCATTTCTTATCAATTTTTATATGCTGAACACGAATATGACAGTGAAATTGCAAAGCTGGCTCTAGTTTTTTTTTAATCTACAAGAATTAATGTTTACATCACGAAATGCATGTCAATAGTAAATATAATAGGCCTTTGGTTAATACCTGTAAAAAACCAAGTCATAGACTACTTCTTAGATTTTTTCACCTGTCTCTTGTACAGCTGTTCGGGAGCTTCTCTGGGGAGTGTCCAGCAGTAGTCAACCAGCATTGTAGTGGAACATTTTCCCTGGTATCTTTGCTCCATTGTTGCGATATCCTGGTGAAAACTTTCGTCCTGTTCATCACTAACCATACCACAGTTGTCAGGAAAGAAATCGAGATGGGAATCAAGAAAATGGATCTTTAGAGACATATTCCAGCCAAGTTTCTGATACTGCATCAGCATGTCTTCTACTAGTTCCTTGTAGGTTTCTGCCCTAACATTCCCAAGAAAGTTTGTTGACACTAGGCGAAAAGCATTCCATGCTTGTTTCGCATCACCCTGCAGCAAGTTGTTGAACCAGTCATCTTTGAAGAGCTCTCGAATCTGAGGACCCACAAAAACTCCCTCTTTAATCTTTGCTTCGCTGAGTCGAGGGAATTTTTCATGCAGGTATCGGAAAGCTGGCGAAGTGCGGTCCATGGCTTTCACGAAATTTTTCATCAAACCTAGTTTGATGTGAAGGGGTGGTAGCAGGATTTTGTGAGCCTCAACCAGCGCTGGGTGCTGGATATTCTTCTCTCCAACTGTTACATTTTGTCTGCGATTCCATCCCTTCTGCAAGTAGTGCCAATCCCTTGCTCAGCTATCCCACTCACATAAGAAACACATGTATTTTATATATCCCTGCTGCAGTCTCATTAAAAGGGCAACTATCTTCAAGTCACCACAGAGGTGCCAGCTGTACTTGTTATAGTTAATGGAAGTCAGTAGATGCTTTAAGTTATCGTATGTCTCTTTCATGTGGGCGGCATGCGCTACTGGAATAGATGGAAGACGGTTTCCATTGTTCAAAAGCACAGCCTTCAGACTCAGTCTTGTGGGTCATGAGTGATTTTTAAAGCATTCATGAGGCTTTCAATATCGGAACAGAATACCAGATTACTTTCCTTTCCGACTGCGTAAAGTACACTGCTGATGTCAGATGGCTTCAGCAGCCATCTGGCAGTAGTATTGCATTGCATCAGAAAATGATGCAATCAACTCTGGATGATGTGTGCATGCTGGTATTATGCAATGTGATGCAATATTACATGATTCAAGGCTTATTTGGGATGTTGATGTCCTACTGGATAAATTTACACGGTGAAACGTCAAAAATGAACTACATGCAATATCTTCAAAATGAGAGCCAATAAATTTTTTTTAATGTTATATTCATGTTCAGCTCACCAAGATACTACAGATTGGGGCCTTTTAAAGTCAGTAACGATTTCAATGTTGACCAGTGTAATGTTTATTGAACCAATCCAACATACACCACCCGGGCACAACCATTTTAAACTTCTCTTTTCCTGGTTAGATCTAGTCAGTCTGGGAGACTTCTCTCTTGTTGCTCAAGGCCTAGTCAGCCATGAAGAGAGGCAGCTTCCTACTGCTTTTCAGCAGATTTGAGCCCTTCTGTCAAATCTCCCCAGACTCAGATAGGGCTTTTAATAGTTTTCTTCAAAACAGGCACAGGGATCACGCACTATCGAAACAGACACCTTAGCCCATCCTTTATCGTATTGCATTATTAGAAAGTCCAAACTATGAGCAGGGGCTCCAGAAATTTCCTCACTCTGAAGCCATCAAGATTTCCCTCCAAAATTAGCCTTTGCTTCCTGACTGAATCTTTTGGTAAAGTCAGAAACCAGTAATTGTGATGTAAACCCTTTAGTATATTCAGAACTGTGATGTCACAAATGCTAGATTATGACATCAGGGAGCACATTACACAAAAACAAAGTGCTTCTAAACATGTTAAGAAAATTGCTTGTTATGATGTTAGCTTATACTGGTGCCATCTAGTGGCTCATTTTTTATATCTTACTGTTTTCCTACTCAACATTTTAAATGTACTTATACATTTGTTAAATGTATATCCCCCAACCAAATATCTTTCTAAGCGGTTACAAAGCAAAACTACATATTAAAAATAAATAAATACATAAAATATATCTTAACAATTGAAATAAATAATTTTGCATTACAAGTCAAACAGCACACAGTAAAATTTCAGATCACTCAAATACTACTAGAATGGACAGATATACATAAAATAGCATCAATAATGCATATTAGACTAAGCCTTGTAGGCTTATTGAAACTAAAATGCTTTTAGACATTGTTTAAAGCCTAGTAACAGAGTATTCTCATGCCCGCATAAAGGTATTGAATTCCAAAGGACAGGGCCTTGAATAGAAAATGCTCGTAAATGACTCATGGCCTTGGGAGTAGCTGTAAAAGATGGAATCTTCAACAGTCCCTGAGCGTCAGAATGTAAAGCTCGAACTGGCACATAGGGTTTCAACAATGAAGACAAATCAGTCGATATATCAGCCCATAGGGCTTGATGTTGTCTCTTTCGACCTTCTGATGTAATACATCATGGTTGCCGTGCTCCAACTATATTTAGTATGTCTATTTCTAGCTCTGAAATACTGCTTTTTATTCTACTTGCAGTCATGTGTGTGAAAACCCATCAATAAAGTACTGCCTTATTTTCACTTCCCCTGAAGTCATTTATTTTCAGTACATCTGCAGAAGACATACCTGAGAGTTAGAGTCTTCTACAAAAATGATTTTGCCCCATTTTGTGCCTATGGAGAAAATGTTAATTGACTAATTCCCTAAAGTGAACATAAAAGCCTGCTTTAATGGGTTGATGCTAAAGTTTTCTTTGGCAATAGAAAACCTGCAAGCAAACTCAGCAATAGTAACGGAACATCTGGAATCAACATTTATTTCCCCATTATGCATAACCCTTAATCCACTTTTATTTGAAACTAACAAACAAAAGCCTAGGGTCATCCTGGTGAATCAATGGTAAGTGCTAATACTAGCCTGTGGAAAATCTAGGTTTAATTCCCAGGCCAAGTTCCTGTTGTTGGCAGATCAAGGTTGGAGACACCATGAAGGAAACATTCATATTTCCTGTGGGGGAGGGAGTCCTAGCCAGCAGTCAGATTTCGCGTCCATATTAGTCAGGTTCCAAACAATAGTGGCCTGTGGCCTCTGGCTGAGGACCATTGCTGTGATGGCTGAGAGGGGAGTTATGAAAAAATCCCCTAGTAGTTGCAATATACCAGTTCTGATTGAACTGGAAGCACAAAAGAGTCAGAAGAAAGAGCTGGACCAAAAGAAAAAATTGCAGAGAAATGCTAATAGAAAAAGAATTAAGATATACCAACTTTCTAAAGTGTTAGCAAATTTTGACTTTTCAAATAGGATTTGAAGAAATAACAAATTTACCCATTTACAATATAGGCATAGGTTCAAGATGTATAAATAATCTCATGTTTAAGCTCTTTCTAACATCCTCCTTTGTCTTCTTGAGTGAAATCAGTCTGAGTAATACTGACTGCAAATGTGCCTATAGGCACTGACTCATCCCATCTGTTACTTGTGCAGGGACGCCACTACTACTCTATGCTAGCTACATAGCGCTTGCAAAGCCCCATTCAATAAGAGAGTCAGGGCTTGTCTGTCAAACTGTTAGTGCATTAGTTTCACATTGCATCACATGTTGAGAGTAATTTTATAAACTACCACACAGTCAATTCGTATAACCACGCATGTATTTAGGGCCTATTTTATAACGTGAAGCATGTGCATACTTTACTTTATAAAACAGAGACACACAGATGCACCTTCACCTTGTTGCAGCAGTTACGTCTACCCTAACATTTTATAAAGACACGAGGAAGCACATTCCAAATGGGACGTCCAAGTGCAATCTGGGATGTCAAAGCCAGAACGTCTGAAAAGAAAGGCAGACACGTGCAAGTTCAGGCACAATTCCAGAAACATGGACATGCTCGATATGCACGTGTATCAAATATCTATATAGACATCCCCAGGAGAGCATTTCAGAACCAAAACATCTAATCGCAAGTAGTGGCTTAAGAACTTGTTGGCCAGAGTTCATATCCCAATGTGGGACTTTATAATCTGAAGCTAGTCACTTAAGTCTCCATTTTCTCTACACGCTCTGGATATTTTAAGGTGAAAACAAACACTTTCCTGATACCTATTCGTGCCTGGAGCAAGAATAAACATGCGCATGCCTGCAGACGGCTCTGCTGCTTCTGGGATCGAAGGAGAATGTGTAAGCCCATTGCCCTTCCCCAGACACACCTCCGCCACACCCCCGTGCCTACTTGAACATCCTCATACTGGAGATGTCTGCAAATGGCATCTGTGGAATGGTTACTGAGGCATGTCTGTGATTTTGACATCCACATGCATGTCTGCAGACATCCAAACCACGACTAAGCCTTTTAGAATGACCTCCCAGGGTGCTGAAAGAACTGAAATATGAGATTACAAACCTAAATTGAGTAATCTGTGAACGATCATTAAAATCATCTGTAGTACCTGAAGATTGGCCAGTGTAACATCAGTTTTCAAAAAGGGTTCCAGGGGTGATCTGGGAAATGACAGACCAGTGAGTCTGACATTAGTAATGGCCAAATAGTAGAAACCATTATATAGAACAAAATTACTGAACATAGAGATAGTCATGGTTTAATGACAGAAATCCAATATGGATTTAGACAAGGAAAGTCTTGTCTTACTAATTTCATATTTTTTTGAAGGTATGAATATTTAGGTTGAGAAAGGTGAGCTGGTTTATAGTGTATCTGGATTTTCAGAAAGCTTTTGAGAAGATCCCTCATGAGAGATTCTCGGTAAAACTAAAAAGTCATAGGATAGGAGGCAGTGTACTGTTGTGGATTAGTAGCTGGTTAAAAGATAGAAAACAGAGAGAGGGACTAAATGGCCAGTTTTCTCAATGGAGAAAGGTGAATAGTGGAGTGCTGGGCCCACTGCTTTTTAACATATTGATAAATGACCAGGCAATGGAAATGAACATAGAAACATGATGGCAGAAAAAGACCACATGGCCTATCTAGTCTGCCCTTCCATATCAACTACTACAGTCCCCTTTTTACCTTTAGAGATCCTCTGTGTTTGTCCCATGCTTTTTTGAATTCAGACACTGTCCTAATCTCTACCACCTCCAATGGGAGAGTATTCCACATATCTACCACTCTTTCCGTAAAGAAATATTTCCACATATTATTCCTGAGTCTATCACCTTCCACCCTCATCTTATGTTCTCTCGTAGCAGAGCTTGCTTTTAATTGAAAGAGACTCTCCTCCTGTGCATATATGCCATAGAGGTATTTAAACATCTCTATCATATCTCCTCTATCCCACTTTTCCTCTAAAGTATACATATTAAGATCCTTAAGTCTGTCCTCATATGCTTTATAATGAAGACCACTAACCATTTTAGTAGCCACTCTCTGCACCAACTCCATCCTATTTATATCCTTTTGAAGGTGTGGTCTCCAGAATTGCACACAATACTCCAAATGAGGTTGCATCAAAGATTTATACAGAGGAATTATCACCTCCTTTTTATCTGCTAGTCATTCCTCTCCCTATGCACTCAATCATCCTTCTGGCTTTCCT
This sequence comes from Ichthyophis bannanicus, assembly GCA_033557465.1. NCBI lineage: Eukaryota > Metazoa > Chordata > Amphibia > Gymnophiona > Ichthyophiidae > Ichthyophis > Ichthyophis bannanicus. The sequence goes on from CM066031.1 coordinate 113,558,480, forward strand.
TTGCCTTTTCTACCTGGTTAGCTCTTGAAGACCATCAGACACAATGATGCCCAGATCCCACTCTTCTTTTGTGGTCAGAAGTTCTTCACCCGAGGAGAGCTGAATTTTGATCCAGCCGTGCATCATCGGAGTTTCCATGGTGAGCTGGCTGTGGTGGGGACTGCCCCTGACGACACTGGGGTCTTTAACTTTCTTTCTCTACTAGGCATGTAGCCGTGGCATACCCTGAAGGGTGTGCCATAAGGGGCAGATAGTCCCCTTAGGAGCCACCGAGGAGCTTTGAGGAGCTATTGTATTTATGGGTAAGAGAAAGAAGAAGATCTGTCTACTGGCCCCTGGAGAGTCTGACCCTATGGATAGGCATCTGAAGACCGGGGAAGCTGTGTCTCTTCCCTCTGCAGGTACTGTATTGCCTCTACTGACTCTGGAGGGAGCTTCTTTAAGTTCCCCTGAGAGCTCTCCCCATCTTCCCCCATCAATGATAACCCCGCCTGACTTGCCTGAAAGTGGTATGCTGGTACAACAGAGCACACCAGTTCCTGTAGTGAGTACTTTACTACCTGTTACTTGGACACCACCCCAGTATGATCCCCAAGGTATACCTGAGACTCTGGTGCCCTTGGTGGATATCTGGTGTGTTGTGACACGCACAGAGGCTATTTTGGTATCCATAGTGTCACAGCTTTGTAAATTTACACAGGAAACTGTTACAAGCCTGGGGGCAGCTGAAGAGTGTTGGAATCTTTAACTGTTCAGATTCTGAAATGTGATTCTCGATATGCTTCTCTGCAGGCAATGAGTGTATCTTCAGTTAAGGACAGTTTGGTTATTCATCGTAGCTTGGAGTCTTTAGAAAATTTCCTTAAGATGAAAAATATTTGTTTTCTTAATTTTCCTGTTACTCATTTGTTATCATCTGAGATATTGCTTCGTAAATATATAAATTAAGTTTTAGAACTTCCTAATGCAGATACCATAGCTTTTTTCTAAAATGCTTTATCTTCCTTCTAGAAAGGTATCTGATGAGTCTGTTGGGGAGTATGATATTTTGGAATCTCAACCTCAAATTAATCTTACCCAATTCCTTGAGGTCGCTCAAGATATCATTCTAACAAGGGCCACTTTGGTGGCTTCATTTGTATCTGAACAGGATAAAACTTTGGTATTTAGGAATTATGTTAAACATAAAGATGCTTGTTTTTGGGGTGCTAAAGTGCAGTTGTTCCAAGATGTCTCAAGGGCAACACAGGTGCGTAGGCGGACTTTTTTGTCCCTAAGGCCAAGGATGTTGGCTCTTGAAGCGTATTTTTTTCTTAGGTTTCCCTGTAAGTGTGTGATAACACTTCAGGCTGTAAAGTTTATTTTTCTTGATTCCCTACAACTAGAGAACTTCTTGTCTGAAAGGGAGAAAACTGGGGAGTGATGAGGGATTAGTTGGTGGTAATATAAGTTTGGTTCTGAGTTTGTAGAGAGTTTTCTCTTTAGCTTCCTATTTTTCTTTTTTTTCCTTTTTTAATTCTTCCCTAGATGTGGGCCGCAATTGTTTGTTTATGGATTGCTTTGTTGAGATTACGGTATTTCCTTATTGTATTTCTGTTTATTTCTTGTTGTTTGCTTATGTTAAGTATGAGAAAATTCAAATTAAAAAAGAAAGTACTTCACCACCTACACTGTCTTCTCCCTTGGATTTTTGCAGCCCAAATGCATGACCCTGCATTTTTTAGCATTAAATCTCAGCTGCCAAATTTTAGACCATTCTTCAAGCTTAGCTAGATCCTTCCTGGGTGTCTACTCAATTGCAAATTTTGGTATCATCCGCAAACAGACAAACCTAACCTGACAGCCCTTCTGCAATATCACTAACAAAAATGTTAAAAAGTGAGGTGATCAAATTTTCAGATGACACAAAATTATTCAAAGTTGTTAAAACACGAGAGGATAGTGAAAAATTGCAACAGGACCTTGAAAAATTGGGAGACTGGGCATCTGAATGGCAGATGAAATTTAATGTGTAAGTTGCAAAGTTATGCACTTAGGGAAAAAGAACCCAAACTACGGTTACACAATTCAAGGTTCTACATTATGAGTCACCGACCAGGAAAAGGATCTGGGTGTCATCATGGATAAAATGTTGAAAATCTCTGCCCAATGGGCAGCGGCGGCCAAGAAAGCAAATAGAATGGTTGGAATTATAAGGAAAGAAACGGAGAATTAAACAAAGGATATTATAATGCCTCTGTATCATTCCGTGGTGCGACCACATCTTGAATATTGTGTGCAATTCTGGTCGCCATATCTTAAAAAGGATATAGCAGAATTGGAAAAGGTACAGAGAAGAACAGCCGAAATGGTAAAGGGGATGGAAGGATATCCCTATGAAGAAAGGTTTGAAAGTTTAGGGCTCTTCAACTGGGAAAAGAGAAGGCTGAGGTGAGATACTGTATGATATAAGTTTATAAAATAATCAGTGGAGTGGAATGGCTAAATTCCAGATTGCTCCAGGTCAGCCTTAAGATCTTTTGTTCTTGTACATGGTGTTTGCACTAATCTTCGAAGTCTTCTTGGATTAATTTTCCTCTTTCCACCACATTCTGGGAGGTTCTTGACAGTTCCATTGGCAGAAAACTTCTTAATAATATTGCAAACTGTAGACACAAGAATCCCAAGGTCTTTGGAGATGGTCTTGTACCCTTTTTAAGTTTGATATTTGATGATAATGGCTTTTCTGATGGTCTCAGTCAGTTCTCTCATCTTCATCATTGTGAAAAATGGAATACGGAGTGAATGTGGCAATTTTAAACATTAGAGCCATCATTCATTGGTTGATTCAAGTCAAGTGAGTACAGACTATTGATCACAGGTGCGTCAAATTTTACTGCTATGGGAATGTGGTTCTTCTGATCAAATTGATTTTAATTGTTTATAAGGGTGCCAATAATCATGTTCTAGCAATGTCCCAGTTTTTTATATTATTTCTTACTATTCCCTTTTTTAATTGGTCTTGTTTTATTTGATTCTTTTATGAGTCAAATATGTATGCATATATAGTCCAAAGCCATTTCACTGACCACTTTTTATTAGGAGATATTGGACATTAAGGGGTTGAACTGCAAGGGTGTCAATAATGTTGACCACAACCTTATCAGTACTTGGAGGATTATTGCATGTGCATAGATTATGTATATTATATATTCTGCACAAAAATATTATTAGTATGGTGTCATCTAAGGGAAATGTTTGCTAAGTTGTGCTACCTGTTAATGCTGCAAATAGTGTGTGCTATCCGGCCACATTAACTGATAGAGCAGATAATGGACCAATTTTCTGCGCTATCTGCACAAACTCTGTTAAATGCAAGAGTGGATGAGAAATAGGCAGAGAGTTAGAATGTCTGCAACATGTGGTTACCATGGGCATCAACAGTGTGTGGTAACCGTCAAAATTCCAGACAGCGCAAGCGCAGATAGCATCTCCTCTATGGGCAGTGCTATCCATTGTGCTACTGGGCCATGCACCCTGTATGGTATTTTTGTTGCGTTATCTGCTGGGGAAATTCTGTGCACGTCCTGAACAGATTGCACACTGCGTTCGCAGCTAACACAGCACTATTTGCACAAGAGCGCCGCTTTAGTTGCAAAAGCCTAATGCACTTTAGTAAATATACCACCAAATTTCTGTAGTCGAGCACACTGCCCATCACTTCACAGCTGCGGCAGCTTCCCTTTTAACTCCGCATTGAGCAATGTAATCACTTCAGCTCCTCAGCCCCCTGGTTTTTTTGTTTGCCGCCCCTCCCTTTCAATTAAGCAAGAAAAGAAATACAAGAAAATAGGCTCAGGTAGTTCTTAGTGGCACAAGAAAAGAAGCTGACGCTAAAACCATATTAATGCTATCCACAGAAAATTTAGCTAATCTTTTCCTCCACCTCAGACTGCATTCTAGAATCCCAGCGTCAGTAAACCAGATGTTAATGGGCCATATGTACTGTTCTTTGCATCTGGGCTTAATAGTTAATGTCTTTATTACTGTTGGATTTAAATGAGCAGTGCACCGACGTCTATGCAATCCTTTGCACACAGTTTTCTTGCAGGCTAAACTCCTTTTTGCATGGGACCCATAATTGCAAGAAAATGTAATTTAATTTGTGCACTAAAAGTCCTTGTTTTTATTGGCTGTAAAAATCAGATTGGTAAACAATGCTATGATATCTCCCCCACCCCCCAATTTATGCATGCTTCCTGGACATTCCCACTCCAGGGTACCTATCTCTGAGGTGGGGACAAAGTAGGAGACTTGGCCCTCTCTTAGGAGCATTCCAGGACTCCTGATCCTGTCTCTGGGTGAGATGCGGACACACTACAATGCCAGGTCTTTATTTGTGAGTTTCGTATCAATTATCAGCCTGCCCATTGCTGCATACATCTTATAACTTTTGCATTAATATTTTTAATTGTTTCCGAGAGTGAAGTTAAATTCTGTGCTAAGATGGGTGTAAAAGCTTGCTAAGATTTAGAGCACTTTGCTGCATTTCTCTATGCAATTCCATTTGCAGCTCATTGGCAAGCATTCTACAGTATTTCACATGCAGGATGCTGGCTCTTCAGTTTGGATAGGGTTTGCATATAGCTTGTTATACAGCAGACAGGTGAATGAATTCCACAAGGGTGCTGTTGCCTTCCCTGCTCAGCAATCAGTTTGTTTTTATAGTTATTCAACTATATGTTCGTATTTTCAATTGAAGAAACAGGGCCAGACTGATCAGAGAATCCAGGGGGCATGTTTATTAAGCTGCACTACCTGTTAATATGGCCGATTGCGCAGGCCAATAGTGCGCGCTAACAGAAAGATATCTACATTTTCCTTGCGCTATTTATTTATTTAAGCTTATATATTATTAACCGGGTAGCCGGACCCGGCGCCCCCTCTCTCTTTACCCCCAGCCCTTATTCTACCCCCCACCCCCTTCAGCATCAAATAACAGCACAGACATCAATTCTTGGTGACAACTGGTCGCAGCTTTATTTCAAACAACTCATTAACATTAAACAGATATATTGAACCAACCAACCCCGCGGATTGATGAACCGCCAGCCATGCAACTAGCAAGGCGGCCACGCCTCCGCTCAAGCCGTGGTCCCCACCAACGGCCAGGTTCTGCCATCCCTATCCGACTTTGCCATATTACTAGCAAAAGTCTTCCAGGGGTTGTCCGGGTCGAGGGCACCCCGCCCCCTCCCCAAGTCGCCTAAGGCTCCGGACCCCGGACCTCCGGGATCCCTCCCGCACGAAACCCCCCTCCCGCCCCCAGCTGCGACACCCCGACTAAATTACCCCCCACCTTGCAAAAATGGGTGGGCGGGTGGGCTGCCTGCCGGGCGCCCGCTCACATGTGCTCCGAGCAAGCCACGAGCTCCGGAGCACATGCCACACACTCGCAACCGATTGGCTCCGCTCGTTAAGATCCGAGCGGAGCCAATCATTTCAAATGATGCGCGCAGCGTCTTGACGCTGACGCGCGCTGCCGACCTCATCCCGGGCGAGCAGGGTCCTGCGCCAGGCCGAGCACCCGGTTACGGGCGGGCCCCGGGACCCTGCCCGCGCCCTGATACTAACCGGGTAGCTGGACCCGGCGCCCCCTCTCTCTTTACCCCCAGCCCTTATTCTACCTCCACCCCCTTCAGCATCAAATAACAGCACAGACATCAATTCTTGGTGACAACTGGTCGCAGCTTTATTTCAAACAACTCATTAACATTAAACAGATATATTGAACCAACCAACCCCGCGGATTGATGAACCGCCAGCCATGCAACTAGCAAGGCGGCCACGCCTCCGCTCAAGCCGTGGTCCCCACCAACGGCCAAGTTCTGCCACCCCTATCCGACTTTGCCATATTACTAGTAAAAGTCTTCCAGGGGTTGTCCGGGTCGAGGGCACCCCGCCCCCTTCCCAAGTCGCCTAAGGCTCCGGACCCTGGACCTCCGGGATCCCGCCACCGGCACAGGGAACAATATCTACCTGTGCTGCCCCCCCAAAGCCCCAAGCCGTGACCAGTGTGGCCTGTCATGCACCACCTTCTCCAGTGCCTCCTGCCAATCATTCAGGAGCAAATCCATTCCCACTGGAGATAAGTGCACCCCGTCTTCCCTGTACAATCCAGAGCAGGCCACCTCCACCCAGGGATGCTGAACCTGTAACCCGCCTTGTTCGCAGACCCATCTCCCGATCTGCCTGTTGATCTTGGTCAAACCACGAGACCAGCGCCGCTGCCCCCAGCACGCAAGCCTCGGGATGATGTCAGACCACATTAACAACACACCAGCAAACATCCGAAACAGAACCGAAAAGTCTTTCTTGGCGGCCCTGATCAGCTGTTTACAAGTCCAAGCCACCAGATCATTACCCCCCAAGTGCACCAACAAAATCGCCGGCAGGCCCCTGATGTGCTCATGGTGACGAAGCAAAGGCAACAGCTGCGTCCACCGCAGATCCCGCTCGCCCAGCCATGACACTGCCACCACCGCAAGATCCAGACTCAAGTTCGCTCCACAAGGTCGATGCGCTGCCCGCTGGCCAGCCCAATAGATGAAAGAGTGCCCCAACATCCAACAGCCCTGCACACTCATACCCCCATCTGCAAGAGAAAAGCACAGCATTAGCAACCCCCAGCCCCCCCCATCTGATTCTTCATAATCGGACATAGCCCTCGAATGCCCTCGAGCGCCAACGGCCAATACTCCGTATCAGCTCACTCGACAAGCCCGCCGCTGCCGCACTGGTCGCCGCCACGATCCGAAAAGAATGCGATGAAAACAGGCGCGGGTCCTCCCCCATCCGCCGCAACACCAAACGCAAGACTGCCATTACTTGGAAACGCGTAAGCGGGGAGGCATCCACGTGCACAAACAGACCACTTACGCAATCCGGGCGAATGGCCAAGTACTCCCGCATTGCAGAGAGAGGGCACGTAAGCCCGCCCGTCGCCCTAAGGACCACCCATAACCCTTTACCCGTCTGGTCCGTTTTGGACTTAGCCAACAAAACCCGCATTCGCTCGCTCTCGATCCAGACATACTGCCGACGCAAACTATTCCCACTATCCAATCTTCCCGAAGCCTCCGCCAACTCACTGACCCTGAAGGCCCCGAAAAAGGCCAAACAGAACATAGCCCGGAAGAGCACGTACTCGTAGGGTGCCCTCGCCACCCATGCCAACTCCCGGCACACCCTCTCCAGTAACTCGTGTGTTATGGCCGACGGCGATCCCGCGGAGCCGGCTGGGACCGCTCCCAACCTTGGAGCAACCGCCGAGCTAGCAAGCCTCTGCCACCAAATCCCACCTGACCGCCCTGGCGAAGAATCCAAACCCCACCAAATGACTGCGCACCGCCGACCGCGTGACCCCATGCTCCTTCGCCCACACTACGTACTGCCCGAGCAACATGTCAGGCACCCTCCCCCCTTGCCAGCCCCTCTCACGCAAAAATTGTTGCACTCGTGCGCAACCCCGCTGATAAGCTTCCCAGGTGTTAGCAGCCACGGAGCTCTTCAACAGGTGCCTCATCGCTGCAGGCCAGAGCTCCACAAGCTCAAGGGGACCCCAAGTCCCACCTCGTCCGCCTCCAGTGCCAACATCCGAAAACGCTCCATCTGTAAACGGGAAAGAGCATCAGCAATTTCATTAACTTGCCCTGGAATATGCCACGCTTTCAAATCAATATTCAAACGCATACATGCCAGGACCACCCGTCGCATAAGCGAAGCCACCCGACTACAGCGAAGTGAATAACGATTGACGACATGAACCACCGCCTCGTTATCGCACCACCACAGAACCCTGCGGTTAACCAGCCTATCCGGCCATAACTCCAACACGACCAATATCGGAAAGAGCTCCAAGAACGTAATATTGCTCAACGAACCTTCGTCGGCCCAATCCTGCGGCCATCTATCAGCGCACCAAGCCCCCGCGAAATAGATACCCAAACCAACTCCCCCCGCAGCGTCAGTGTAAAGCTGCAGGTCGCTACTTGAGATCTCCGCCTCACGCAGTACGGACGTCCCATTAAATTCCCTTAAAAAGGCATCCCAGACCCGCAGATCCTCCCGCATAACCTGAGACACGCGAATGCAATGATGCGGCCTTTGCACTCCGGCTGTCGCTGCCGCCAAGCGCCTATTGAACACCCGCCCCATAGGAAAGACTTTACATGCGAAGTTAAGAGACCCTAACAGTGCCTGCAGCTCTTTTAATGTCACTTTTGGCGAGGCCAATACATTGGCTACTAATATCCGGAGCTTCACCACCTTCTCTTGCGGCAACCGCGCAACCATGTTCAGCGAATCGAGTTCGACACCTAAAAAAGTAAGCTGCGTGGTCGGGTCCACCGTCTTACCTTCTGCCAGTGGAACCCCCAACTCCCCGGCCATCCCAACGAAACCTTCCAACAGGTTCCCGCAGGAGTCTGACTCAGCCCCGCCGACAAATAGGAAATCATCGAGATAATGCACCACCTCCGAGTCACCCACCCTTTGCACCACCATCCAATGGAGGAAGCTACTAAACATCTCGAAATAGGCGCAAGATATCGCACAACCCATCGGCAGACACCGGTCATAGTAAAATGCACCTTCAAATTGAAAACCCAGCAACCGAAAAGCCGACGGATGGACCGGCAGTAAACAAAAAGCCGATTCTATATCCACCTTCGCCATCAGCGCTCCGCACCCTGCCTTCGATACCAACTCGACCGCCTTATCAAAAGAGGCATACCTCACCGTACAGAACTCGCGTGGGATAGAATCGTTAACAGAAGTTCCGAGGGGCGAAGACAAGTTGTGGATCAGTCTAAATTTACCCGGCTCCTTCTTGGGAATAACACCTAACGGAGAAAGGACAAAATTCGGAAACGGGGGGTTGCTGAACGGCCCCGCTATTCTCCCCAAGCGCAATTCAACAGCCAACTTCTCACGCGCTACCGCCGCCCAGCGCCGAATACTCAGAGAATTCCTAACCGCTCCGGTGACCACTTCGCCTTGAAGAGGAATAACAAAACCACCCTTAAAGCCTAATTGCAACGCTACCCTATCTTTTTTCTTCGGATACCGCAGAAGCCAGCTACAAAGCACCTGCTCCCAAATTGGGGAAGGTGCTAATTCCGTAAGAGCACCCTCACTTGGCCCCCAGAACTTGGGGAGGCACGGTTCCTTTTTTAACGCATTTCGCCGCAGAATGGGGACCCCCACAAACCGAGCATGCGTGCCGGAACTTCGTCTGCCCCCCGGGGGGGCACTCCACAAAAGGGCACTCCACAAAAGCAACGACCTACTCCTCCCGTAACCGACTGCCCCATCTTAAGTCCCTCTGCTCCCCCAGCCCCAACCTTGACCGACATCTGTGTCAACCACAGATTAATGTCTTGGGTCCCCCAAGTTAAGAGCCTGTTTTCTTCAATTTTATCCTGGAACCTTTCATCATAATTAAGCCACGACCATCCTTCGTGAGCTTGTGAAGCTCCCAAAATGGAGTCAGCATACGACAGCAAGCTGCCATACTGCTCGGGAAAATGATGACCCCAAACACTCGCCAATCTCAAAAACGCTCGGACCCAATTAACGACGTTGCACGGTACTGAACAAACCCGCCCAGCCTTCTCATCTTCCCTCCGTTTCTTTTTGCTATCCCCGGAGCGCTTCCGACCCTCGAGCAATCGAAAAATGTCAATGTATTTGCGTTTAAGGATCTTCCGCCGCAACGTTTTCGGGACACCTTCCCATAATTTGGCCACGGCCGCTAAGGAAGCCGAACCTACACCCACCAACCCAGAAGCTCCCCCGTCCCCCGACGCTGCCTTCCTCCGCGCCTCGTCCGAATAAGAATCAGAACTTGCCGAAGAGGAAGAGGATGAGGAGTCAGAGCTATTCCTCCGCCGACAGGCATGCTTCCTCTTCTTACGCGCCTTCCCAGATCGCTCTACCCGCGACCCCCCACCTCCACTCCCACCAACCCCCCTCCCCGATGACTCACCCCCCAATCCTTCAGAAGCTGCACTGTCTGACACCACAGGCAGCCTGTCGCGAGGGTCCTCCGCCCGCTGCTGTGCACGTGCGTCCTGCTCCCGCTCCTCCACGTTCGGGACTGTTCCCACCACGCTGCTTTCGGACTCCATACTCCTTGCTCGCGCTGAATCCCCCACAGGCGGCACACCATGCGGATCCGCAAGAAAGGGTACCTGTGGAGATAGAAAGGGGGGACAAAGCGGGGAGAAAACCGAGGGCCAAGACGGCTGCCATGCCCCCACCCAATCCGTCCCCGTTGAACCCTGCCCCCCAGCCTGCCACCTATCCCAAGCAGTCCGCTGCCCTTGATGCCCCAAACCACCCGGCGACGGCGTATAGCCCCTATAAAAATCCCCGCCACTGCTCCCACCACGCAAGGACCTGGCCCAGAGGCTGCTCCAATCCCAAGGCCCAAAGGTGCCAACTCCCCCACCCCCCGAGGTTCCCCAAAGTAAGACCCCCTTCCCGCAAGGTCCCCACGGCCGCATCGTCCCTTAGCCCCATCTTATCAGTAGCCAGCTCAGCCGAAAGCCTTGAAGACCCGGCTAGTCCCCCCGGATTCCGCGCTCCCCGGGGCCTAGGCGTGCGTCCTCTTCTAGCCCCCCTCCCAACACCCGGAGACGTAGCAGCACCCACTGAAGTGCTCCGCGCTACCCCTGCAGCTTGTCCTGCGCCCATGCCCCGCTGCCCCCTCTCCCCCTGCTGCCAGCCCCCCTCTCCGATTGCCCTCTAGCCCTCCCTAGTGCAGCTGCCCTCCCAGCTGTCCGACCCACCCCAGCTCTCTTAGACCCCATCCCGTATGGCCTTGCAGCCCTTCAGCAGCAAAAAAAAAACCTTGCAGTCAACAGTGGGGTTGATCTGTCTCCCACTCTCTTTTTTTTTTTTTTACACCCGCCCAGACCCCATCTTCCTTAGTTTTTCTGCTGTTTTTTTTTTTTATAGAGCAGCCTCTAACCGGCGATCCTTCCTCCCCCCCCCAACCGCTAGCTGAATGTATTTATTGAGTTGTGTGCTTGCACAGCCCACTGACGCCTACTCGCCTGTGGCAGACCGCAGCGCCCAGCCAACTCCGCAACCTGACCCGATACCTCTGTACTCCCGAAAAGGCCTCCGACTGCACCGAGGCCTCACCGCAATACACCGCAACGCCGCCGAAGCTCCTGCCTGCCGGGCGCCCGCTCACATGTGCTCCGAGCAAGCCACGAGCTCCGGAGCACATGACACACACTCGCACCTGATTGGCTCCGCTCGTTAAGACCCGAGCGGAGCCAATCATTTCAAATGATGCGCGCAGCGTCTTGACGATGACGCGCGCCACCGACCTCATCCCGGACGAGCAGGGTCCCGCGCCGGGCCGAGCACCCGGTTACGGGCGGGCCCCGGGACCCTGCCCGCACCCTGATACTTATCCAACAGCGGTTTTCTGCACTGTCTGCCTTTTCCATGGCATCTGCAGGAGTGGGTGGGATGTGGGCGGAGAATGGGCATGTCTGTAATGCATGGTTACTGTGGGCGTCAACAGCATATGGTAACCATCAGAGTTCCAGACAGAGCGGATGCAACTACTTCCATTTCAATGAGTGGCATTAGCTGCATCCTGGATACTATCGGGCCACAGTGGTTGCAGTTTTGGTATGGTATCTGCTGGGGAAATGCTATGCACGCCCTCAACAGGCACCACATTGCTTTTGCAGCTAAGATGGTGCTATTTGCAGTAAAATGCCACGTTAGCTGCAAAAGTCTAAGGTGGCATAGTAAACAGATCCCTAGGTGTTCCTTTTCTATCAATCCTCAGAATTAGACAGCATATTTTGAAAGTGGAAGGGAAGAGGAGCAATGCAATATAAAGCTATGTATACACTAGGTGCAATATAACATGCATTTGCAACCTAGCCTCAACATTTTTGCCTAGTTGGAACATGTTTGTGAATGGCCCACGTATATCCTGCATGCACACTATGTACATTCGCTTCATGCTCATTCAGATCCAAATTTTGTTGGTTATTGCCACAAACACAAAGAGGTGCGCAGTGCCAGTTGGGACGTTGTTTTGGTGTTTCGCTCAACTAGTACATGCTCGCGAACATGGACAACTGGACGGAAGAAAGTGTCTTGCATCTGATAGAGATTTATAAATACCATATGGTGATGTGGGATCCAAAGGACATAAATTATTACAAAAAGAATCTGAAGGAAGACGCATGGAGGGAAATAGTCCCTGTACTTGGACAAATAGAAGATAGATGTCAAAACAAAATGCTAACTTTACTCTCATCCTACTGAAGAGAGAGAGCAAAGAAGAGTGAGTCCAAGGGGATAGGAAAAGGTAAATAAAGTGGTTTTGTTCAAAAGCTTTTCATACAGAACAATTAGGATCACATTCCAGGTTTTCATAACAATTTAACTCTTTGGAGGTGCATTCGAAGTTTACTCTAGCTGATGGTTTGCATATGACATGTTCCGTTTCTTGGGAGATAGGGATAAGCCCAGAAAGCGCAAACATATGGTGAATGATAACAATATAATTAAGCATATTCATGCTGCCGTGATATAACTCCTTTTATACAATAATCAGCTAGCTCATCTCTTATTTTACAAACAAAAGGAGATCTTTTAGGTATATTCCTCAGGGGCAACATGGAAGCTCTGTTTTGATGACTGCACCAGGAACCTTCCATTAAAACTCCGTCTTATGTTTTCTGGTCTAAAGATAAATAAAGTTAAATCATTGGGTTTAGACGTGGGGAGACGAAACAAGGTGCTTTGGCGGGGTGTATTCCCACTCCAATGGGCGACAGGACAGATTAGATACTTAGGTATACAAATCCCGGCAGATTTAGCCCAACTCTACGAGGTGAATATCTTGCCTCTTGTTAAGGGGTCTCTGGAGCGCCTGCGGCGTTGGCAGACGTTGCCGTTGTCTTTATGGGGCAGAATTGCGCTATTTAACATGGTGGAGTTTCCCAGATGGGCTTATCTACTAAGACACCCCCCCGTCTGGGTTCGGCGGAAGGAGATACAATGCTTGTATAAGCATTTGTCTCGTTTTTTGTGGCGGGGGCGGCGAGCTCGTATAGCGTTAGATGCATTATTTCAGCCCCGAGATGCTGGGGGAGCTGGTCTACTATCAATACAAGGATATAATCTGGTTTGTTGGACGCGCATTTTGCGTGATTATGGTGGCGGGAGCCTCGGTGGTGGTGCCAATGGAGTTGTTGGATATGATGGCGGCCCCCTGGCATAGATTGGCAGTGCTGCAGGGGAACTGGGGAGCGCTCCCGGAGGGCTGCAAATCCTCGGGCTTTTGGAGGATGCTGCGCCTCGCCTGGCGAAGTTTATGTGGTCGCTATCAGAGGGTTTGGCAGAAAACGAACTGTATTCCTTTACTGGGTAATGTGGCTTTTCCCCTGGGGTTGTCAGCCAGAGTCGCTCAGTCGTGGGCTGATAAGGGGTTGTGTTATGTAGGGCAGCTCTGTGTAGAAGGGAGTGCAATGCTAGACTCCTTTGAGTCCTTGACTGCGCGATTTGGTTTGGAACGCAAGGATTTCTTCTTTTATTTGCAGGCCCGGCATTATGCTTTCTCCCTCCGGAAAGGAAATGAGTCTTTAACTAGAACGGGCGGTATGCTAGAGTTGTTTAATAGCTTGGATGGTAAGATAAATATCCGTGGTTTGATGAGGGCCCTCTATCCGGAGGGTGGTAGTCGACGGCTGGCTTTTTTGGGGGAGAAGTGGAGGAATGATGGGCTGCCTCAGATTACGGAAGAGTGTCTGCAGGGAGCTTTTGCTTCCATTAAGTTGATTTCAGAAACCATCAAGCTACAAGAAATTCAGTATAAGTTCCTATGGCGGGCATATGTCCAAAATGTATGGGCGGCGAGAGCGGGGTTGGTGGAGACAGATGTGTGTAGTCTCTGTAGGGTGGAAATAGGGGGTTTTGCACACCGTTTTTGGTTCTGCATACACATCCAGGGCTTTTGGCGGGGAGTGGGTCTATCTATTGCGCAATGGTTTGGGGAAGTGGTGGACTTGGACCCTAAGTGGTGCTTGTTCGACTGTTATGAGGGGGTGGTTTCTTTGGAGAGGGGGGGCGTAGGCTGTGTTCTAAGAGTTTTGCTGTAGCAAAGCAATGTATTCTGCGACACTGGCTGGACGACACTGCCCCCACAGTGGCAGAATGGGCGAGAGCCCTAATGGATCTGCGGGAGATGGAGCATCGCACGGCGCAGTTGCTGGGACAGCGAGCATGGGATAGCCACCAACGTATATGGGGCTTTGTCTGTATGCCTGAGTGTGGAGGGGATGGCGATGGGCCGGTAGCCACCACCAGTGTCTGATTGTGGAGCTATATTGTTGAGTGGGTGAGAAGGAAGGGGGAGGGTTGGTCTAGGGGGGGGGGCGGTTGTGGGAGGGAGCTAAAGGGGGAACCAAAGGGGGCGGGGGGAGAGACTGCCTGCTACGACACAGGTTGGGCAAGTTGCCTGGGTTAGATGAGGTAGATTGGCCAAGGGGAACACATGCGGACATGCTACTATCTTTTGTATTTCTACTGTGTTCTGTGTTCTGTTAATCAAAGTTGTTACTCCTTGGGGTTTGGGGATGATTAATGTCATTGATCTGATTGTTACGATGTAGAAGAGTACCTATATGGAAGGTGCATTTAATCATCCCTGTACAGCTGTTGCAGTACTCTGAAGTAACTCAATATCAATGTTGATGTATCTAGATGTCTGACTTGTCCTCGATCATGTATATCGATGTTAAATGTTAATAAAAATGATTTCACTAAAACTCCGTCTTGCTCACAGACCAGTGATCCTTGTGGAGTATAAATGTTGTGTGCATACCAACTAAGATAATTATATAAATGAATAATAATAGTCATCACAACTGTTTCTGCTATCTTGAGTTTGAAAAGGATTGGTTTTCATAAAATTCTAAATACCGTACTTATTATGCCAAAAGCATTCTCCACCACTCTGCGAGCTCTGCTTAATTGATAATTTGAATATTTGTTTAGTAGATCCACGTTCATGATCTCCTGGGTATGGTTTCATGACATTTTCACTAAGTGCAAATGCAAAGAAATAGGGCAAATTTGTGTGTCGTCCTGGAATTCCTCTGGTGGAAGCAATTCCAAGCTGCCATCTTGGATCATGTTGTGTAGTTTAACGTCATTAAAAACCGCACCATCTGAAGTTCTTCTTTGACATCCTGGGTCTGCAAATAAGACGTTGTAATCTCCATCAACTAATGCAAATAACACAATGCTAAATTGTGCTTTGTAATTGTAAAACTCAGTACCAGTATTCTTTGGTGCCTGTAATACGTTTCCCATCCATAGCCTAACACAGTGAGGAAGTTGCCAGATGTTCTTAGATAGCTTGCTTATTTCCATCCAGGCCTTGGGAGTAGTAGGAAGCTATAAAAGCAAAAAATAAGTCAATTTTAGCATATGTTTCTTTATTAATTTGATTATTCATTTTCAGGAACAAGGTGAAGAAAATAATGATGAGCAAAGCAAAGGAGAAAATGAGGAACAAGTCAATGAAGACAGCACAAATCGGCCAGATTCAGCTGAGTTTGTAGCATCGAAAACTCCCAGAACCAAAAAAAAAGAGATGATAGTGCATTGATAAAGGACGCTCGGGGATTTTAAAAACTGCAACAAATAAGTTAGAAACCTCTTCCTCTGTTGATGAAGAGATAAAATCATTCTTTGATTTTGTGCCAACCAAAATGAATTCACCTCAAACTATATTTGACATCATAGTAAAAGCAGTCAACGGTTTTTATGATTTCCAGCAACAGAACTATTGGTTCAGTCAACAACAACGATCAGGTCTTACAATGCAAGTGCCATCTTACTCAAGGCCAAGTCCACCAATGCAACCATTACAACAATCTTCACATCAGTCTGCTCATGTATTGTCATATATTCCACCCTCGGAACACCCACCACAACATTCCACTTCCACTCAGTCTCTATGTCATTCCGCATACACTCCATCTCCTCAAGCATCTGAATTTTCCGATGATTTGTCTGATTATGTATGAGGTTTGATTTTATAAATGATGAAGTGAAGTATGATACAGCTAAATAGAGCTAAAAAGTTAAGGAAATATTTGTATACTTACCTTAACGTTTCCTTTTAATTCCTCAGTAAGTGCTGCACAGACTTCTGGAATTATTCTTCCAGTAGACTGTGGATATTCTGAATAGACACTGAAGGCTTGGGTATGAATCACCAGTGGCTAGGAACCGTAGAGATACAGCTAACCTGTTTTTAATAAATGGGTGTTCGAAAACTTGTTTCTTTTTTGGCAATCCTGTGTCCTACCATATTTAATAGGTTTTTAAAGTCTGTAGGTGACATACAGGTGAAGTTTTATACTGTCCACTCAAATGCTGAAACTTTAAATCTTGAAACTAGATCTTTTTTTAAATAAATTGGTGTGGCACCTTCATCAAGATTTTCTCTTTTTTTAATGAGGAGATGGGCTAAAATTATTCTAGTGCTACTAGCAAAGACTAAACTCCCGATTTCTTTTTGAGAAGACATGCTCACACCGACAGCAGCAGCACGCTTGCGAACAAGGCGGATCACACTGTGTGCAGCCTGTCTCAGCGAATGTGCCCTTGGCAGGTGCTCTGTGTCCCAAGTAGCAACAGCTTTGTTGCATTACATGTTCTGATTGCCAAGTGTATACGCACCCTTAGGGTGGGGAAAAAGGGAGAAAGGGGAGGCCATTTTGGTTTCAGAGCAGTCAGTGTGATACACTGGACCTTTTATTGCATTTAAAGATGACCCTTTGCATATTGTACTCCGTAACTGATGACAGATGAAGAGGAAACATTTGATTATTTATCTAATATTCTGCTTTTTTTTTCTCAAATTAGAATTTGAAAAGCAAGAAAATAATGTTATTATATTAAAACAAAAGACTTTTTAAGTATATATATATGTATATACAGGGTGGCCCAAAAAAAGTGAGAACATCTTGTAAATTAAAAGCTTAAATAGTTTACTTATTTACCTTTTTTAGCTATATAACGTCTTTATTTCGATAATTTCTGGTCGCCATCTTTTCTTTTTAAAATTGTCAATCGTTTACATCTGTCTTTTTGAATTTTTAAATAACTTATATGCTATGAGATGTTCTCACTTTTTTTGGGCCACCCTGTATATACAGTTGTTGTTGTTAAGTGCTGTCGAGTTGGAGTCGACTCATGGCGACCCTCTGGATAGCTATCCTAAATTGTGTTCGGTCTTGAGTCAGGCGGCTCATTGTTGACAGACTGGTACCGTAGCTGCTGTTATTGTATCGATCCATCTCATTGCTGGCCTTCCTCTTTTGCACTGACCTTCTATCTTGCCAAGCATGATGTCTTTCTCTAATGATCTCTCTCTTCGCATGATGTGTCCAAAATATGAAAGTCAAAGTCTTGTCATCTGAGCTTCTAAAGAAAGCTTAGGTTTGATCTCCTCTAGTACCGACTGGTTTGTTCTTCGGGCAGTCCATGGTATACACAGTATTCGCCGCCAGCACCATAATTCAAAGGCATCAATTTTCTTCCTGTCTATCTTTTTCACTGTCCAGCTTTCACATCCATATGATGTTATTGAAAATACCATGGCTTGAACAAGTCGAATCATACAGTATATATATATATATATATATAATGTGTGTTTTAATTATAATTTTAATGTCCCTTTATCTAGTTTACCCTTTCTTGCAATAGATAGGAGCAGGAATGCTTTTTTTAGTATTCTGGCTTCCTTTATTCTAGCTGTTTCCTTTCACTCTGCTGAATTTTGTGTCACAGTTTTAAACCTTGAGGTTGTTCTGTATTTTGTAAAATGAAAGCATTTTTCTCCCCCCCCCCCCTTCCCCCTTCCTTTACCTGAATGGCCTGGAGTTGTGCTGATTGCGCTGTCCTGATTGCTAGTTCTTTATTTGCTTGACTCCAGCAGAGAGAGAGATGAACCAAGAGTCATTTCCCTTGACTTCCCCTCATCCCTCTTCAGTGGCTCAGTGTCAAGGGTCAGTTTCTCAGACTTGGCTATGCTGGAAGAGATCAAAGGTGATTCCCCCACCCCACCCCTAAGAGGGTAGCGTTTATGACCCTGAGAATTCTTCCTGTCTGACATCCTCTGCAAGTCATGAGAAATGTGGCTTTTTCCAGATTTAAAGAATGAAGGGCTGAAACCAGGGCTTTTTTTTTTCAGGGGGTATGTGGTGGTACTGCGTACTGGCACCTTTTTCATTGCATGCTAAAATTGGCCCATCGCCTTCACGTATTAATGAAAGAGCCATGCATATTAGTACGGCACCTTTTTTCTAGAAAAAATGCACTGGCTGAAAGTAAGAGCCATGCCGCCATACCTCCTTTGGAGGGAGGATTGTAGAACATATTCTGTAGCCTGCGGAAGAAAGGGGAGAGAAAGCTGTTTTCTGCAAGCTGTCTGTTTCACGGTCAGATCAGTGGTTATTTGTCCGTTCCCATCAGACAGTTAATTCGCTTGACTCTCTTTAGGAGGAGGAATAAATTGGCCTCCGTGTGAGATGGAGGGTAGCAAGGGTCACTTCCTCTGATCTCCCAGCCAAACCCCAAGAATGGAGGGATAGTCTATGGGTCAATGCCATGGCTCCTTCTGTACATAAAGGGACAAGGGTTATTTTCCCTTGACCTCACCACCCATTCTCTATCCCCAAAAGTGAAGGGTGCAGACGGCCATTCTCTTGTCGCTCATGTGAACTTATGTATATGCTGTCAAAGACTAATCATAGGTTACTACCTGGGCCCCCCATCCTGGAGAAAGACACTGATAGAGTTTGTCGCTGCAGTGATTTTTTTTCTAATAATTTTTCAAGGAAGCATGAAAAAAGGCACACTAATTATTTTTTTTGCATCCTCTCCCTTTGAGGTTGTTATGTTTTGAATTCCTTAACACCATTCTCATATCTTTTTTTTTCAAGGAATACTGCAAATTATGCATTTAAAGCAAATATGTTAGATCAGGGCACTATAGTCTTAGAAAACTATGTGCAAGGTATCTTTCACATTTTTAACTCACATAAGTTTCATCCAAAGACAGAAAAGTAACAACTAAAATAGCATTTAACAGTTTTAATCACACAATAAAGTGGTTTCAAATAAGCTGATTACCAAAAAAATAAACACTATGGAGAGCATATTTAAAGTGTGCCAGTCAGTGCCACGAGGGTAGATCGGGAGTGGTGCGGATCGTTATCCTGTTAGCAGAGACGTTCAGTCGCTAACTGGATAGCTTAACTGGTTAAAGTTAGGACAGATGAATGGCTGTGGCTGAATATCGGCCCCTAGCTTTTTATTTCTTTTTTTTTTGTATTTTGCCTTATAATGGGTAACAAACAACTAAACGATCCTTTTGTGTAACTTGGTGCATGCACTAAATATTTCAGAACACAAAGGGGCTCTTTTCTTAAGGCGCAACATGATTTTTGCACTTACAGCGCATTTCGAGTAAATATTAAGGTGTGGTAAGTGTAATGGGATGCACTGTCAGGGACGTGCCCAGCGTATTCCCGCAGTTACAGGACTGAAATGTACCTTAACACATGACAGCGGCATTTATAACACAGGTACACTAAAAAATTTTTTTTTTAAACTGCCTCTAATGTTTCGATTGATTTTTACGTTTTTTGGTGCGCTGAATCCAAATCTGGTAACCAATTTGCTCCATCACGTACAGACTTTTTGCTACATTGGGTTAGCAGTTTGAGGTGAACGTTTCAGATTGAGTGCGATCGAGATAAAAGTTTCTTGGATGAATTCTTTATACTAATTGTTTAGTAGTTATTCAAATAAGAATAAAGAAAATTGTAACAAGGCAGCACATAAGAATAGAGTAATGTCAACAAAACACACTGTGATGGTAGCAAAATTGTCTGCACTTAAAACAGCCACATACATGTGCACAAACATTGAGCATATAAGAGCGAGGTTAGACACAAAGCAAAGCAAAGAAATGTGCAAAAAATGTTGTACAGGTATGTATGTAAGAATAGAAAACGCAAACCGCACCATTGCAATACATGAAGACAAACACCCGATGGTGTGAAAATAAAATTCTAATAAATGAGATCCGACACTGTGGTAATAACTAGCAAATTTTTATTTCAAAGTTTAGTAAAAACACGATATTTGTCAACACAGTTTAGATTTTAAAGTCATTCTTGGGTCAATCAATCTCCTGGTGGGCCCGTTTCTTCTTCCCCCGAATGCTTCTCTTGGTGCGCTGCTTGGCGTATTTTTCATCTGGGGTTTCCCGCAGCAGCAACCAGCAGAAATCAGCCATCATAGTGGTGTTCCACCTTCCTTGGTACCTTCTCTCTGCGTCCTTGATGTCCTGGTGAAACCTTTCACCTTGTTCTTCACTGTACGCCCCCAAGTTTTCGGGAAAGTAGTTCACATGGGAGTGCAAGAAATGGACTTTCAGGCTCATGTTACAGCCTTGTTCTTTGAAGGCATTGAGCATCCTGGCAACAATATCCTTATAGTTCTCATCCCGCCTGTTCCCCAAGAATTTGAGAACAACATCCTTGAAGGAATCCCAGGCTTCTTTTTCCTTCTCAGACATCGTTTCAGCGAATGCTCCATCTGAAATGAGTTTCCTTATATCAGGGCCAACAAACACTCCTTCCTTTAGCTTTGCTTCAGAAAGTCGGGGGAACTTTGAGCAAAGGTACCGAAAGCACTCACCATCTTTTGGAAGGGACTTGATGAATTGCTTAATGAGACCCAATTTAATGTGGAGAGGTGGTAATAGAATTTTATCACGAGGTACCAAGCTCTCATGAAGAACATTTTTCTCACCGGGTCTCAAATACTCCCGAATTGGCCAGTCTTTTTTCCCCCAGTGTAGGTCGCGGGCCCGGCTATCCCACAAGCAAAGGAAGCAGGGATATTTGGTGAAACCGGATTGCTGCCCTAATAGCATGGATAGAATTTTAAAGTCTCCACAAATCATCCACTTATGCTCATCATAACGAATCTTCTGAAGAATCAGGACCAAATTCTCGTATTTTTCTTGGAGAATAACAGAGTGAGCAATAGGAACTGAAGCGAATGTGTTGCCATTATGAAGAAGAACACCTTTTATGCTGTCTTTTGATGAATCAATGAACAGCCGCCATTCAGCAGGATCATACTTGAGTTTAAACTTTTCCATCACTCCGTATATATCGTTGCAAAATACCAAATCTTCCTCTTTGCTGAAATACTTCAAAAATTGTGTCTCGCGGTTGCGGTACCAATAAAAAGTTGTTCCTGGTGACAATAGATTTTTCTGTTTAAGCCAAGAACCTAGCAGTTGGGCAGCATCTTTTGGGAGTCCTAAATCCCGGACTAAATCATTCAATTCAGCTTGAGAGAAAAGTTCAGGTTTTGGATCTGGTTCAGTTTCAAACTCGGAAGTACTGGACTCATCGGGAAAAGCCATCTGATGAGTCTCATCATGATCAGAACCGTCCACACAAATATGATCCAAAGATTTTGGTGGTTCAGGCACAGGTACTTCGTTGCTATGAGGCATAGGCCTAATTGCTGAGGGAAGGTTGGGGTAACTTATTACGTTCTTATTTTTTAAGTTGTATCCCTTCACAATGCAAGAGCAAAAATAGCAGTCACTGCTGTGGTCTCTTTGTTCACGCCACATCATAGGTATTCCGAAACAAAATGCTTGTTTTTTTACCTTTCATCCATAAGCGTAGATCTTCCTCACATGTCTTGCACACTTTGTGAGGAGCCCACGGTTTGTCTTGATCGCCTAACTTCAAACTGAAATAGGCGAAATATACTTTTTTAATAAATGCAGAAATGTTCCTCTGCCGCTTTTTCACGGTATATTCCCCACAAATAAAACAAAAACTGTCCGGAGAGTTGACGCAACCTCTGGCTCTGTGAGCAATCACAAATACACAGCACTGCAAACTACAACTGTAGTGAACCACTTCGGAATAAAGCTGGATTACGACTGAGCAAACAAAAGGTAATAATGAACTTGCAAGAAACTGAAATTTGACAGGAACGTTCATGTCGCAACCACCGTGTTTGAGCGAGCGAACGAGGCGAGGCGAACAGGAAAGAACATGCGCCAGCGCGAGTACTGGATTTAGCCCCCCGCCTCCCAATTGTCCTGTTAATGTATAAAATGAATACAAAACACTCTAAAATATCATGGGGGAGTGTTTCTAGTTAGTTAACCATTACAACCTCTATTTTGGGCCAAGAAAATAAACTGCAGTCGGCTAAAAAGAAATTATGTGAACATTCCTTATATGGGTAAGAAATCTAATTTTGCAAGAAAACGTGACGTGATGGAACATTTTGGCTATTTTTCCTGGATTCAGCACCCCAAAATCTATAGGAATCAGTTGCAAAACTGGAGGCAGTTTTTTGGTAGTGTACCTGTGTAATTAACATGAGTGCACTTAATGCCACCCATTGAAGTGATATTAAGTGCAGCCATGCTAACTGCAAAATTACTGGCACACAATATGTACCCCCGCCCCCATGATGTGCTTTCCATACCTACTTTCCACCCCTTACCTGCTCCTTCATTGCCCTTTTGCACAATGTGCAGTTACCATGGGAATCAGTGCACAGTAACCGTCGTCTGTGTGGTATCCATTCGTGAAGGTACCATGTGCTAATCCCCACAGGAACCACTTAATATACATAGTAAAAGGGCCCCAAAGATTTTCAAGTTTCCATTAAAGTGATTGGTATACAGCTGCTTGTAAGTACTAGATACTAATGACAGGGGAGGAGCGAACTAGTGCATTTGTACAGGACGGCTCATAATGTTATTGTGTGTGTGATTTATTTTTAATTTCTGGTACTATTTTTACTTTAAAACACTATGATCTTGCCGTGGAGTAGCTATCAATCCAATACTATAAAGAAATAAATAATTAATTGATTTGGAAAGGAGAATTTTATTTTTAATTTGTACATTTCTCATTATAAGGGCAATTTGTATAACTCTGTGGGCAGGTGCAACCAGGGGCGGCCCAAAGGGGGTGCGGGGCCATGTGCGGAGACTCAGTGCGGGGCCTCATTTGCAAAAGTGGCCTTATTTGCATAAATATTTGCATAATGTTACTATACACTAACTTTTAGTAAGCACGTCTCTTAATGAATGTATGGATAAAGAAAGACTAAAAGATTTCTACATTACTATAATCCACTGCCAACCGCCAGGCACGTTAGGAACTACTACAAACACTGCCCATTTAGAACCCATAGCAAACCCGCCATATCCTAACAGCACTACCAGGACTCACAAAGCACCATACCCTACCTATCAAAAGGCAACACTGCAAATATTAAACCAATACATTTCAGAGAACAACAATACATGACCTACTGGGGAAAGAGAACAAGTGGCAATGTCAAATAGGAATTACATAAACAGAATACCTCAGCTCAGTTACACATGCAGAACATAGACCATCACCAAACAAGGAATCACAATTTAGAAACAGGAAGGCAATAATTAAACTGGGAACCCCAAAAGCCAAACTTGGAATGTACAAAAACATTGTAGAAATAAAACCATAAATTAATTTCCTCTTGTACTATACAAAGCGCAGACGTTAATGATGCACATTTCCCAGAGCTGACATATTCCAGTGAATAAATTCAAAATAAAGATATATTTTTCTACCTTTTGTGCATTTTTTTCCAGTTGCATTTGCTCCAGCCACTTTCTTCTGGTTTCTTCGTGTCTTCTGCTAACTCTCCATCGTCTGCTGTCCATTTGTCCTTTCTTCTCTCTTCTAGTTTTTTTCCATTCTCTCTCTCTACATCTGTAACATACTAATCTTTCTCCTTTTGCTCTTTCCTCATTCCCATTTCAACCCAGTACAAACGTGGATAGCAACAAAAGGATGTATAAATAAACACTTTATTGAAAACCCACTCTAGCCACTGGCCCGACACTGGCCGTGTTTTGGAAATCTTCTTCAGGGGCTTTTAATGGCTGTGGTTATATGCTACTCTTAAACGTGTTGCTTTTTTAATAGTACCAACTATCGGCAGAAAAGCTTGTTTGCACAGAAATTCTGCCGATAGTTGGTCGGCATTATCAATCTTACATTCACTGTATAGTGTTCTTCAGTTGTTTCCCACATCCCTGGATGTGTATGTGAGCCTCCTTGGACAGGAGTTTTTATGGGTACTATTAAAAAAGTGGGTTTTCAATAAAGTGTTTATTTATACGTCCATTTGTTGCAATCCACGTTTGTACTGGGTTGTTTGTTGCACGTGGAATTGTGCCTGTTTGTTGGACTGTCTGCTCATTCCCATTTCATCCACTCAAATTTTACCCCTCCATCCTCAATCCCCACTTACTCTCCCGATACCCGGCCAATTGTAGATTTTTCATCCCTCCCACACAAAATATTTTTCCCCTCTCCATTTCACTCTCCCAGCTCCATCCCATTCTAATCCTCCCCCAAAATCAGCTCCCTTCTAGTTCCAGCCTCACCCAGCATCCGATCCCTTCTAGTCCCTGCATCAGCCCATTTCCAGTCCTAGCTCCCCATCCATTTCCAGTCCTATCCGAGTCCCTCCATCAGCTCATTTCCAATCCCAGCCCCCCATCAGCCCATTTCTAGTCCTTTCCTAGCTCCACCATCAGCCCATGTCAAATCCTAGCTCCCCTCCACTCAGCCCAATTCCAATCCAAGCCCCCCATTAGCCTACTTCCAGTTCTAGCCCCTACATGAGTCCATTTCAAGCCAAGCCCCCACCACAGCCCATTTCCAATCTTAGCTCCCCCAACAGCCCATTTCCAGTCCTATCCTAGCTGCTCCATCAGCCCATTTCCTGTCCTAGCTCCCTCCCCTCACAGCCCATTTCCATTCCAAGCCCCCTCCCCATCAGCTATTTGCAGTTCAAGCCCCCCTTCCACTCAGCCCATTTCCATTGAAAGTCCCCGTCCCCATCAGCTATTTGCAGTTCAAGCCTCCCCTTCCACTCAGCCCATTTCCAGTCCTAGCAATCCCCAACCCATTACCAGTCCTAGCCCTCCATCAACCCACTTTCAGTCCTAACACCCCATCACCCCATTTTCAGTTTAAGCCCCCCCATAGCCCATTACCAGTCCTAACCCCCATCAGCCCACTTGCAGTCCTAACCCCATCAGCCCATTTCCAGTCTTAGCCCCCCCATAGCCCATTACCAGTCCTAACCCCCCATCACCCCATTTCCAGACTTAGTCCCCCCATAGCCCATTACCAGTCCTAACCCCATCAGCCTACCTCCAGTCCTAACCCCCCCATCAGCCCATTTCCAGTCCTAGCCCCCCCATAGCCCATTTCCAGTCCTAACCCCCCTTCCCCCCCATCGACCCAGGGAAAATTAAAAAAAAAAAGCTGGCTGCTGCTGCTGCCGCTGCCACCGCAACAGCAGCAGAATCGACTATCCCGTGGGGCCTCCCCTGCCCGGCTGAGCTCTCCCTGCCCGGCTGAGCCTCTCCGCGACGGCTTTTAGATCCGCGAAGGGAGAGTGTCTCACTGTCTACCTCGCGGCTCTGTTAAGCCTGCAGGGGCTGATGGGAAATTTCCCATCAGCCCCTGCAGGCTTAACAGAGCCATGAGAAGACACTCTCCCTTTGTGGATCTGAAAGCCGTCGCGGAGAGGCTCAGCCGGGCAGGGGCGGGGGGGGGGGGGACCAGCGGGACAGTCGATTCTGTTGCTGCCGCGGTGGCAGCAGCCAGCTTTTTTTAAATTTAACTTATTTTTAAAGCAGAATGTTCTTTGCGTGGGGCCCCCTGAAAAGTGGGGCCCTGTGCAAAAAACATTCTTGCTCAATGGATGTGCCGGCCTTGTGTGGGAAGGCAGATAGGGTTACCCCACAGGTAGCGGATGTATACAGATTGACATACGCCATGATGGAAGAGGTGTAGCTGCAGTGAGAAATGCCAGTACCCAGATAGCTGGGCCTCAGATGCCATAGCCAGAAGGCCTACTACAACTACAACAACTACTACTGATCATTTGTACAGCGTTACAAGGTGTACGCAGCACTGCACAGACACACCTAACAGATGGTCCCTGCTCAGTGGAGCTTGTAATCTAGTCAGGACAGACAACACAGCAGCTGTGAACAGGATACATCAAGGGGGAATGGTCAGGAAACATAAGGGAGCGTAGGCGGATCTGATCCAATAGTGGCACCGAGTGCTCAGCCTGGATTTGAGAGGGACCAGGGATGAAGCATGATGTACAGACTCAGGTAGTTTGTTCCAGGCATAAGGAGCAGCAAGGTGAAGGTAGTGACATCTGGATTTGGCAGTAGAAGGGAAGGGCAGAGATAGAAGCAATCTGAAAGAAGAGCGATGTTCATGGAGAGGGGAATGGTAGTGCAGAGCAAAATAATGAGTGCACTTATAGACCAGAGGCAAGAAAAGGACATACATTTATTGCTCAGCAATATTATGCATTCTTTGAGGACCTGCAAGGTTACATCAGGGTTTTGTCGACTTGTTGTGGCTCCATTCCTAGCAGTTTAAGGCATGTTTGTAGAGATTACCAGGACAGGAATCACTGGGGCCGGTTCCTAATGCCACGTACCATTTGATGCAAGGTATATTCTGACATACACGTTTACATTTACATTCTGGTATACCATATTGGGTTGCACTGGGCTTACCTAGCACTTCTCGAGGCATGAGGGGGACTGGTATATGGTCTAGGTTGCAGCAGCTGCCATTTCCTATTGATATTTATGTCTAGTGTGCATCAGCAAACTACTATCTGTGATGAGCTTAAGAGATGCACATTTTTTCCAAGGGGCGTGGCATCTGCGGGTACATCGTGGGGACGGGCAGGATCTGAAACATGTAATGTTTCAGAGTAGGGTGGTGTGGGAGCGTCCAAAATGTTTCCCTGTGTCCACGGCACAGGCCGGGCTAAATAGCGCTTGGACTTGCCTGCTGAACACGTCTATCTCTCCAATTCCAGACCCGCAGGCATGTCCAGTTCCACGAATGAGGAATTCGGTTCAACGGGTGCCCATTTTTGTATTAAACATATCCACAGGCCAGTCATGCACATTATGGAATCGGGCTCTATGAAAGTAGCATGAATATTGAAAGCCTGATTAAAAATATTGCTGTTTTGCGCTCTAATTGGATGTGTTCTGAGACACTCTCACAACATTGGAAGAATTTCTTTGTGATGGTTATGGTAATGTTTTATTTAATATACCATAACTCTGAAAGTACAATCTATGTAATTTACCATGTTAAAAATAAATAAAATATTAAAAATAAATAATAAAAAGACGTTACAATATTTGATAGGGAAATAAAATAGCACAGTAACAGGGTATGAGACTTGGGGGGTATAGACTTAAAAAGGAAAAAAACAGAGTCAAGGGTTGTTTCTTGATGGCTCACAAAAAGAAAGGGAAGAATGGCAAGCAGCAAAAACAGCAGTAGCAGCTGTTCGCTAGTGGTCCTGTTGATCGGCAAGAAGATTGGTCTTGACGATATTTCGGAAGTGCTACAGAAGATCGGGGCCTCTGCAAGTAACAATGTTTCCTAAGTCTCTTACTTTTCTCTACAAGTTGCGCCAAAGTTAAGAGAGCATGAAGAAGGTCTTATAGCCATGAACAGGCAAGTTTATTTATTTTATTTATTTATTTGTTTTCATTTTTATACCGCTACTTCCAGCGATCAGCAGCGGTTTACTTTACACAACAAAATTGGTTATAAATGATAGGAAACAGTAATATTTACATATTGATTGCGGGATAGGTGTATATACATATATACAATTTTACATAGTATGAGACACGTACTCTAGCGCTTTATTGTTGGAAGTAAATATATCTATAGTTGGAACAATGGGGTTTTTCAGATTCCTGTTCATTGCTTATGTTAGGTTATAATGCTCCTGGAAGAGGTGGGTCTTTAGTTTTTTTCTAAAGTTGGATCAGTAGAAGCTCATTTGCCATTGATTCAAACAGCAGTGGGAAGTTTTGTGAAGGACAGTTTGGCCTTACATTATAAGATGGAGGTGGCTGAAAATGGAAGTCGATTGAAGAATATACGTTTATTAAACTTCCCTAAAGTTAAACTATTGCCAGCTACTGAGTTGTGGTGTAAGTATCTTAAAGATGTTTTGAAGATCATTAATCTGGAGGAGATACAACTGACTCAACTATTTTATTTGCCGTCAAAAAAGAAGCTGGAGTCTGAAAAGAGTGGTATGCACTCATTGGTGTCAGCGGACAGTTTGGATCTGTCAGCTGTTTTGGAGTCCTCTATGGACAATATAACAAAACGATCTACGTTTGTAGTGACTTTAGGATCATAGTCGGGTAAGTCTAAATTGTTTAAATGATATTTCCAAAGGCGAGATGTTTCTTTTTGTGGGCAAAGAATACAAATGTTCCCCGATGTCACTAGAGCAACGCAGGAGAAGTTTCCTCTTTTTAAAATCAAAGGTCTTGCAGTGGGGGCTCTTTTTATTTAAGATTCCCTTGTAAATGCCTGGTTAGGCATTTACTTTCTTTGACCCTTCTCAGTTTGAAGCTTTTCTTTCTGATAAGAGTTCTTCTTGAATAATACTCCTTGGATATTATCTGCTGGGGGATAATGAGGGACTATAATAATGTATTAGTTGGGATGCAATTGTACTTTCCTTTTTTTTCTAGGTTATTCCATGATTTTTTATTTCCTTTGGATTCCCCCCCCCCCACACCCCCCAAAGTTTCCTCATTGGTGGGATGTTGTATGCTGAGTTTGATATTATTGTGTTGCTGGATGCTGTTATTTATTTTTTTATTTTTTGTTGCTTTACCCTGTGCACTTGTTTCTTTGGTTATTGTGTACTGTATATTTTAAAATTGCATAAATATAAAATTAAAAAAATTGCTGTTTTTATTATGATATGTATAGCGCTACCAGGTTTGTGCAATGCTTTACAAACACAGGTAATGCACAGTTCCTGTCCCATAGAGCTTACGCTCTAATCAAGATACATTGACAAGACATACTATACAGTCAAACAGCAATTAAGAAGCTTAGGGGTATGTTTACAAAGCAACGGTAGCGCCTCCGTGCAATGGGGCTGCGGCTCCAATATTGCACGGAGGCTGCTACCGCTGCTTTGTAAACATATCCCTTAGAGTCAAAACAGGGGCAATAATTGGTGAAGAACTAAGCCAGGTGGGTTATAGGTAAGATGATCAAGGTACAGACAACTTGAATTAAGTAAAATTGCAAGGAATGAGGACTCTGAGAAGGGCACATGAAAGTGTTGTACCGTAAAAAGGATATAGAGGAATTAGAAAAGGTACAGAGAAGAGCCTTTAAAATGGTAAAGGAGATGGAAGGAAACCCCTATGAGGAAAGACTTAAAAGGTTAGGACTCTTCAACTTGGAAAAGAGACAGCTGAGGGGCGATATGATAGAGGTCTATAAATTAAGAAATGGAGTGGAACAGATTAAAGTAGATCAGTTGTTTATGCCATCAAAATATAGAAAGACTAGGGGACATGCAATGAAGCTACAGTGTAACTCATATAAGACTAATACGAGAAAATATTTTTTCTCTCAATGCGTAATCAAACTCTGGAATTTGTTACCGGAGGATGTAGTAAAAGCGGTTAGTATATCTGGGTTTAAAAAAGGTTTGGACCAGTTCCTGGAGGAAAGATCCATAAACCATTATTAAAGAGGACCTGGGAAATCCACTGCTTACACCAGGATGAGCATTGTGGAAGCTGTGGACTTTGGGTACCTACCAGATACTTGTGACCTGGATTGGCCACTGTTGGAAACAGGATTCTGGGCTTGATGGATCTTGGTTGGACCTAGTATGGCATTTCTTATGCCAGAGAAGCAGGTGGCACTTTAGAAAAAGTGATTAGCTGGAGGAAAACCTATTCCAATCTGCCACAGAGTGGGGCTGGGGAGACAATTCGCCATTCGGCACGACAACGATCTTAAGCAAGCACAAAACAAAAGCAACAATGGAGTGGCTTTGCAAGAAGAAAGTACCTCATTATGGAGTGGAGGAGTGGCCTAGTGGTTGGGGCAAGGTACTGAAGGTTGGGGGTTCAAATCCTACTAGAGGACAGCAACCTTGGGCCGGAAGGACTGGGGTTTCTAGTCCCACAGGTACTCCTTGTGGTCTTGGGCAAGCCACTTAACCCTCCATAGCCCATGTTCCCTGTAAAATAGTTATCTCCAAGTTATAATGCCCTGTTCCATGTAATTTCAGTTTGTTCAATGTAAACTACACTGGTGCAGTATATAAGAGAATAAAAATAAATAAAATTATCAGTGGAGTGGCCAACTCAAAAGTTCAGAGCTAAATCCAGTAGGAAATCATCAGGAAGACTTTAAGACTACAGTCCAGAGACAATCTCCACACATCTTGAAAGACTGAGCTATGCCACCAAGAAGAATTTATAAAAACTGCAACATGTCACTGTGCAAAACTGATAGACACATGCCCTAAACAATTTGTGGCTATTTTAACTGCAGCAGGGGAGTCCACAAATACTGAATCCTTTGGTTTCTTGCTCTTAATTACTTTATGAATATATCTGTACTTGTTCGTTCAGGTTGAACGTGTAGGCTATGTTCTGTAGATCAGTGAAACAAGCTCTTACTTCAATGCATTTTGAACTGTATTTTTTTTTACACAGCAGAATGTAAAAAATGTATAAAGGTGTGAAGACTTCGGCAAAGCACCTTAGCGTCTGGTGTTACTTGTTTTCAGATATTTTTCCTTTCTTTGAAGCCAATTATTGCACTTTGGGGCCTGTTTACTAAAGTGTAATAAGGTTTTGAAATTACCATACCTTAACTGCAAAACGTAAGACGTGGTAAGTGAAAACCCTGTGTGGTAAATGCTGGGGGTGTGTTCTGTATTTACCACACAGGGCAGACACAGCACGAGTCCCTACATTGGCAGATAAAGCAGGTGCAGCTATGCTACATGCAGGTGCCTGTAATACAAAGCCTGATGCCTCCTCAACCTCCCCCCCCCAAAAATACTTCTGTGTCAAGCAGAATTGTCAAATAACCTTCCTACTCCCCTGATCCCATCCTGGAACTGTCGAGCAAACTCTCCTACTCCCCCGATCTGATCCCTCTCCCCATGACAACCCCCCACATCGTGATCCTCAACATATGCCCTCTCTCCAATAAAAATCCCCTCCTCTAATCCTGAATGCCCTTTTCTCCTACCTCAGTGGTCTCCCTGATGTCTAGTGGATCCCCCTTTGCTCCAGTCCTGCTGCTGCCCGAATTCAAACTGGCAGATCTGACCCCTACCAGTAATCTTGTTGTATTGTTGCTGGAAGCGAGAGTTGCCATTTTGAACCAATGCAGCAGCGGGACAGAAGTGAAAGAGGATCACTTCTGCACTGTCCACTCGATACCAGGGAAACCATCGGGGTACATGATAGGGGTGATCATGGAGGTGGGGACTCTTGCTGGAGGGGATCATGTGTTGGGGATACCAATGTGGGGGGTTTGTCATGGGGAGGGGGGATTGGATTGAGGAAGTGGGAGGGATTACTTGACAGCTTCACATTGGTATTGGGAGAGTTTGCTTGGCAGCTGTAGGTGCCACAGAAGCATTTTTACTGAGGGAGAGTTGGAGCAGCCACTATGCTACTGGACTACTGCTAGCATAACTGCACTTTACGCCACCTTTTGAAATGATGTTAAGTGCAGCTATGCTATTGGCAGTCATGACAGATAGCACATGGTAATATCCGACATGCTTGCCATCATTGCCTGCCATGCCCGCTCTCTGCCCGTATCCCACCCAAACCCAGGCTGAGTACAATGCTGCTAACCATGTTAATTGTAGTGAATGGGATATTCAGCGGCACTAACACGTTTAGTGCCGCTGGATATCGGTGGCTGCCAGTTCTAAACAACCTGATGCTAACCGCATAGCATCGGAGCACATCGGGGCAAATCCGGAGCATAGCAGAGATGGCACCAATCGGTAAACAGTCAGTGGTGATAATGAGCCACTGCCCTGTTAGCGATATGTGGCGGAAAGCCAGGCACAGGTAACCCTGCCTTAACTTCTGCCCAATATTGCTAACCGGGCAATGGCTCAATATCGCCCCTGACCGGTTACCAATTGGCAAGAGCTGCTAACCCGGATATTCAATGCCTAGGCTAGATATGAATCTGGCATTGAATATCTGGGCTCACTGTTCAGCGCCGGCAGCTAGCCACGTTAACAGCACTAGCCACTTGCACTGAATACCGGGCCCTATGCTCCTAGGCCTGCCATTCATTTGCTTAGAATTATGATTCTAATTTAGTTGCCTAGTGCTGAAAATTAGTGCCAAGCTCCGAACTTCCCTGCCCTAAATCCATCCCCACTGCCATCCTCTTTTTATGCTTCTAAATGTAGAAGTTTAGTGAAATTTTAAGAAAATATTTAGGGACTCAGTCCTAGTAAATTTTCAAAGAGGACAATTTAGGAGCATTACTCTCAAAGTTAGGAGCATAAACATTTGAATATCGGGCCCGCCCCTCTTTGTGCTTTTTCCTATTAGTACTTCTATGCAAACAAACTCAGTAACAAAATACCATATGTAGTTTGTTTTAAAGACTTTTTGTCACTGAAGTGTAGTTAATATTTTTCTCAATAATTAGATTTGCATAATGTGGTTTTATTATACATTTATAGTTAATACATTACCGTCATTCATTAATTATGAATTTGTATGTGTGATTTTCAGCCCTTCTATTAAGCTTGTAAGCCTGCAGACATTCGGTACCCAATGGCCTATAAATGGATTTGAAAAAGGAACCCCTCAACCCAGGGATTTCCCCTTTCAAAAATCACCATTAATGTCACTGGAGGCTTTTTCTCATAATAATTTTCAAGTGCAAAAGTGTGTTGAGGAAAAACTTGAAGAAGCAGGCACTTGGGATTTCAAAATGAACTCCTTGAGTGTATTTCTACTAGCCCAGCTTGGTCCTGCCTTCTCCCCCAGTTCTGCCCATTTTCTTAGCAGAGAAGAATTTGTGCGCTGTTGGCAGTGTGCATATCTCTACCTGCAGAGGGCCAGGAGCAGTTTTCAAAGGAGTTTCTTCATGATTAAAGCCCCATTTTTCATGGTAATCCCTTTGAAGATTTCCCCATGAAGGGGCAATTTTATAAGCCATTTTGGCATATAAAACAATGTTTTATGTGCAGGGCTAGTCATTCATATAATTGCCTAGGTAATATACAGGGTGGTCCAAAAAAAGTGAGAACATCTCATAGCATATATGTTATTTAAAAATTCAAAAAGACAGATGTAAACGATTGACAAGTTAAAAAAAAAAAAGATGGCGACCTGAAACTGTTGAAATAAAGACATTATATAACTAAAAAAGGTAAATAAGTAAACTATTTAAGCTTTTAATTTACGAGATGTTCTCCCTTTTTTTGGGCCACCCTTTATGTATAAATGTATGTCCATATATCCTCAGTACTCATAAGTTTCTCTGACCTGAGTGGAAGTGTTGCTGGGGGCAGGTTTGGGCGGTGTTTGCATGTATGTCCGTAATGTGTAAAATAGAATATGAAAGTTGTGCTCGTCTCAGAGTGGATGAACCTTGTGTGGTAGCTTCCCTTTATAAAATAGACATAAGATATGCACATTTTTATCACACAAATTAGGCAGCCTCTAATAAATTTACCCTCATGGGGGGGGGGGGGAGGTAACTTTATAAAGGATTTTATACATCTCAAACTTATTTTACACATGGAAAAGGCCTTTTATAAAATTGGGAAGCTGCATGTTATTGATGTTAAGTGCCATCAAGTTTATGTTGACTCCTGGTGACCCTGTAGATAGTTGGTACAAAGAGAAGCAGGAACACCACGCTGTGGAATGTTGCAGCGAGTTTTATTGGTATCCTTGAAGTCATTCTACAAGTGTTTCAGTACAAGGCCTTCTTCAGGGGATAATGACCTCTGTACAACAAATAGTATGTATAAGTATATAATATACAAAACAAATATAATTAAAACACATTAACATTCATAAAAAGCACATAACATACTTAAAAATGCAAATAAAAGCATAAATGTTCCCAATAAACAAAATAAAGTCAATGAACATTAATCATAAAACCTATGGATAAAACCAGAGTTACCACAATTGTTTAAAATGTATTCATAGGGTTGCTTGAAAAACTCTTCAAAAATTATAAATCATAGATCAATAACAATGTTAAAACCAAAAGTTAGGGGAGTGGTTGATTTCTAAGATGGTGGCGTGAGCGTTTGGGCTGAACATGCCTAAACGAAAAGGCAAACAAAAGGTTCCTCCCGTGGAGCCTGTTTTTGCCGTTTCCGCTGTTCCCATGGATCGATTTGTTCAGCTGACAGAGGAACAGAAGGGGGAGATTGGAGCGGGCGTTGCGACATCGGATGTAGTGGCTCCGGTGATGTCTGCCCTGGAGGTGTCTCTCTCCCCCGATGAACGGTTGCCGCCTCTACGTGTCCGGTACCTCTTCTCGAGAGAGGAGAGGCTGCCCCGCCCGGAGTTGGTGGGGCTGTGTCTGATGTGCGGGCCTTGCTGGAAGAGAGTCCCGGAGAACAGCCCTCAGTGCGGAGGGCTGTGGATATGGTCCCCTTTTCTATTTTAGAGGCAGATACATCTCCTCGCCGAGTTGAAGGAGTTGAAATAAAGTCTTTACCTCTGATGGCTGATATTTCTAAAGGTACTTTGTTGAACCGCCCTAAAGAGATATCCCTGGAGACAATATGGAAAGTGATATTACAGCTCTCTTCCGCTGTTAGCAAGCAAATAGATTTAACAGCTTTGCGGTTGGAGAAATTGGAAACTATGTCGTCTGGTGTCCAAGGAGAGTTGGCTAACTTCCGTTTGAAGATCGAAGCTGGGGAACAGAAAATGACTCAGGTTTCACTAGTAAATGACTCTATTATGAAAGATAATGTTTCAATGAGAATGAAACTGGAAAATTTAGAAAATGCTGTGAGAGCTTCTAATATCTGATTGTTTAACTTTCCAATAATAACAACTCTGTCTTCAATTGAATTGTTTAAAAATTATATGCAGGAAGTTTTAAATGTACCACCTGATTTAATTCCCCCAGTAGTGAAAGCTTATTTTCTGCCTAAGGGTAAGAAGGAAGGAAAGGTAGTTGAGGGTGCTTTAGATATGGATATTTTGGATGTTTCCGCTCTCTTACAATCACCTAAAGAAGCTGATTTATCAGTCTCCACAATGTTAGTGACTTTTGCGATATCTTCAGATAGAGATTGGATATTAAAATTGTACTTTAAGAAACGTTCTGTGCTATTTATGGGTTGCGATGTTTCCTGATGTCTCTAGGGAGACTCAGAAATGGCAGAGAGCCTTTTTGTTGTTGAGACCAGGTGCTTTTCAGATTGGTGCTTTATTTATACTGCGTTTTCCTTGTAAATGTATTATTTCTTTTAGGAATAGTAAGTATGTTTTTTTTCAGCCTGAAGAGTTATCTTCGTTTATTAGTTCTCAAATCGTGACTTCTCCTCAGTGAATTCCTCATTGTAATTGATATTTCTCTGTCCTCCACCTCTGTTTTATCTCTTGAGTATCTTTTCTTCTTGTTGGATATCAAGGAACCACTTTTTCCTTGTATTTTGTTTTCCTTAAGCCGATTCCCCCATTATTGTGGGCTAACTATACTCTTGTATTTCCACTCCTATGGTATTTCTTTTTGTATTAACTAATTTCTTTATAAGTTGTTGTTTTCTGTACAAGCGTAATTTTGCTTGATTAATTATTGTAAAATTGCATAAACAAATGAAAATAAACACCAAAAGTTAGAATTAAAAGTAGAAATAATAATAACTTAACACAAGAAGGATATTATTGCAGAATTAATTGTTAAAAGGTAATTAGAGGGCATAGAAATACATAACTTAAAAAATGTTAATAAAAATCACCAATAACAATGTAAGTTAAAAATAAAAATGGAGATTAAAAACAAATCAAACTAACACAGGAAAAAGTTAAAAAACCTAAGAGGGAGACGAGGAGGGCATTATGCAATGTTATGGTGGCAAAACCGTAACTCACCCACAGTACGGATACAACATGAGAAACTCCTAACTGCGGAACAACAGTATTCGAAACCTATAGTCGAGAGTGAGCATATTCAGAATTGAAAGTTAATATAGTCACATACCCCTAGCTATCACAAATGACGCTAAAGCACCAGTTATAAATAAATCTGGAGTAAATTGATCAGTCACTAATGTAAAGGAAGGGAAATGGATAGATGAAAGATAAAGTACTAGTGTTTTAAACCTCAAATTTGGCGTAAGAGGAGTGAAGGCAAGCACCACCAGAAACCCAACATGAATTTTATGTGGATCTGCACCACATATGGAGTACATACAAAGGGACAATCTAAACCTGAGCATTTTCTCCAAAGGGGACTACAAACATCAGGGAAACACTGAATTTTAAACATTGGGGAAACACTGAATTTTAACACTTCACTAAGGAAAACTACCATCTGGACTGATGGTCAAAAAGAGGATGCTATAAACATATGATTCAAATAAAAGGTGCACTGCAAAAAATATAAAATAGATATATAAAGTATGTATAATGCGCTATGTTTTAAAGGGAAATCGATGGTGCAGAGGAATAGCATGATCGGGATCGGAGATACTGAAGACATAAGGGGGATATGTATATAAAGAAGAATATAGTGCAATATCATTGTATCCATCTGCCTGATTCAGAACTGCAAGTATCGTCTGATGGGTAGTATGATACCATGGATAACGAAATTCAAAAGAATTCTTACCTCAGGGAATTGCAGAGAAAATCGCAAAGGAAAGTCTGCCCCCAAAAGGGTACATCTTTTTTTAAAAAGAGGCTAGTGACGTTATAGCTACGTCATGCTGTGACCCTGGCGCTGATGTCGTAAGCTGAATTCTCAATCTAGGACCCATCCACTCCGTGTTTCAGAATTGAAAACCTATCAACTAGTTCTATGCAAATTGAGCAAGAAGGGATGCTCCAAATTGCAGAGTCCCATGATCGTTCCTCATGAAGAGTGTATCCAGTGTTATCTAATGCACCTATGCATGTCCGTCATCCTAAACTGAGAAATTGAATATGCAAGGCGTACACTGAATGTTCAATATTAAGGACAATTGTGGAATCCAATGTGCAATAAAAAGATGCCTGTCCAGTGAACCATCGGATTTCAAAGTGAATGCGCACCGATGCTAAAATAAGAAAAACTTGCTCTGGTGAATTAAAACATATTCAGTGATGCGAATCCAAAAGTAGAGGGGATATGTTGGCAAAGTGGGTCCCACCGTATCACCCACGCAAAGGGATGAAAAAAACATGAATGAAAAAAAACTAATAAAATTGTATGTAAATGAAAAAGCAGAATCAAATCAAAAGGCTGGCTGTAATTGGAACATGCGACTTACTAAT
The DNA here is from genome assembly GCA_033557465.1 of Ichthyophis bannanicus. Classification (NCBI taxonomy): domain Eukaryota; kingdom Metazoa; phylum Chordata; class Amphibia; order Gymnophiona; family Ichthyophiidae; genus Ichthyophis; species Ichthyophis bannanicus. Next base: position 113,596,047 of record CM066031.1, read on the forward strand.
AACATTTTTATTTAGAAATATATAATAAGAGTGCAGTTAAAAAACTTGTAACAAGTGATGAGATCAATGGAAAGCCAGAGGATACCGAGGAGAAAAAAAGGAGAAACCCAGGGGAGAGGAAAAAGAGTGGGGTGGGGGAGGGGAGGGGATGGGGTGGGGTGGGGTTGTTGTTGTTGTTGTTAAGTGCCGTCGAGTCGGAGTTGACTCATGGCGACCCTCTGGATAGCTATCCTAAATTGTGTTCGGTCTTCAGTCAGGCAGCTCATTGTTGACAGACTGGTACCCGTAGCTGCTGTTATTGTATCGATCCATCTCATTGCTGGCCTTCCTCTTTTGCGTTGACCTTCTATCTTGCCAAGCATGATGTCTTTCTCTAATGATCTCTCTCTTCGCATGATGTGTCCAAAGTATGAAAGTCGAAGTCTTGTCATCTGAGCTTCTAAAGAAAGCTTAGGTTTGATCTCCTCTAATACCGACTGGTTTGTTCATTGGGCAGTCCATGGTATACACAGTAATTGCAGCCAGCATCATAATTCAAAGGCATAAATTTTCTTCCTGTCTATCTTTTTCACTGTCCAGCTTTCACATCCATATGATGTTATTGAAAATACCATGGCTTGAACAAGTCGAATCTTTGTATGGAGAGAGACATCTCTGCTCTTGAGAATCTTTTCTAGGTCTTTCATAGACATTCTGCCAAGAGCAATGCGTCGTCTGTTTTCTTGACTGCTTGTTGCTTCTTTATTGATAGTTGATCCAAGTAGGTTAAAGTTGTTCACGATTTCAATTTCTTCTCCTTCAACGATGAACCTGTTGATTATGCCAGTTGTCATGATCTTTGTCTTCTTACCATTAAGGTACAGGCCCATTTTGAGACTATGTTCTCTGATTGTGAGAAGCAAATGTTTCAGATCATCTTCACTTTCAGCCAGTAATGTGGTATCATCAGCATAGCGAAGGTTGTTGATGAGTCTTCCACCAATCTTCACACCTCTGTTGTCTTCATACAATCCTGCTTCTCTGATGATTTGTTCTGCATATAAATTAAACAGATAGGGGGAAAGTATGCAGTCTTGTCTTACACCTTTGGTTATTTTAAACCACTCTGTTTCTCCTTGTACCGTTCAAACTGTTGCTTCTTGATCAATGTACAGATTGTGCAAGAGTATGATCAGGTGTTCTGGTATACCCATGCTTCTTAATGTGGCCCAGAGTTTCTCATGGTTTACACAATCAAAAGCTTTGGTGGTGGGTGGGGTAGGGGACCGGAAAGGGGGGGACAAGGAGGGGGGGAGTTTGGGTAGTTCCACCTTCTCTTATGCTGAACCACTTTAAAAAACCAACCAAATTAGGAGGGGACTATTGGTCAAATCGATTACAACTAACCCTGTCCAATTGAAAACATAAAAGTGGCTCAAAAATAAAACCAAGAATCCAGAGTAAAAGGTGAAAGAAAGTATAATAATTACTACATTAGAAACAGCTGTAAAGATAACTATAAAAGTAAGTAAAACAACCATATAGATTGCAAGAATGAAGGAAAGTTAAGATAATAAATAATTAAATAAACATGAGTAAAAGTAAATATAAATAAATAAATAAGTAGTTAACTAAATAAATAACTCTCCCAGGAAAGACAGAGGAGGGGGATGATTGGGGTAGAGGGTAGGGGTGGAAGGAAGGAGGAAAGAGGGGGAGGAATAGGGGGAGGGGGAGGGGAAGGGGGAGGGGAAAAGAGAGGGGAGGGAAAAGAAGTATTATTTTTATTGAAATGACTTCCAGGAATACTTGAGTTTTTTTGGAAACTGTGCTACATTTTGGAATTTGGTGAAGCGTTTACTGCTAAATATGAGTTGCATTTAGGTTTGATATTGCATTTTCTCTTGTTGTTGTTGTTAAAAGACAAAAGAATGCCAAAAGGATATCTATATGTGTTTTATCGACTACAGCAAGGCTTTTGACTGTGTAAACTATGAGAAATTCTGGGTCACATTAAGAACAATGGGAATACCAGAACACCTGATAGTTCTCTTGCACAGCTTTTACATTGATCAAGAAGCAACAGTTCGAACTGAACAAGGGGAAACAGAATGGTTTAATACTAGAAGCCCCAAAAGGAATTTTACCTAGAAACCCCAAAGTGCGTCAATTGATGCATTATGACGACGACTGTGTTTAGCATGAAATGCAGATGTGAATTAATGTGAAGTTACTTATTTGTTAAATACGTGCAGTATGTGATGTCATTACATGACGTCATCATGTGTTTATTGTTTGTTAATGTCGGAGTAAAACTGTAAACAGTGATTGAGATGCGCCACATAGTGGGAACATGAATTTATACCTAGAAGCCCCAAAGTACGTCAATTGATGCATCCAAGACAATTGAGTGTGTCAATAGACGTACTTTGGGGCTTCTAGGTATAAATTCATTTTCCCACTAGGTGGTGCATCTGTCATTAATTTTCGATGCACATATTTGAACATCTTGACCTTGCTAACAAAATCGTGGAACATGACTGACATGGTTCTAGCAGTGGTGCTGGTATACAACTTCGAAGATGCATTTGCGTCAATTGACGCACTTTGGGGCTTCTAGCGTTAAAATCAGCAAAAATGTATGACAAGGCTGCATACTTTATATGCAGATCAAATCATCAGAGAAGCAGGACTGTATGAAGACAACTGAGGTGTGAAGATTGGTGGACGACTCATCAACAACCTTTGCTATGCTGATGATACCACATTACTGGCTGAAAGTGAAGATGATCTGAAACATTTGCTTCTCACAATCAGAGAACATAGTCTCAAAATGGGCCTGTACCTTAATGACTGACATGGTTCTAGCAGTGGTGCTGGTATACAACTTCGAAGATGCATTTGCGTCAATTGACGCACTTTGGGGCTTCTAGCGTTAAAATCAGCAAAAATGTATGACAAGGCTGCATACTTTATATGCAGATCAAATCATCAGAGAAGCAGGACTGTATGAAGACAACTGAGGTGTGAAGATTGGTGGACGACTCATCAACAACCTTTGCTATGCTGATGATACCACATTACTGGCTGAAAGTGAAGATGATCTGAAACATTTGCTTCTCAAGATCAAGGAACATAGTCTTAAAATGGGCCTGCACCTTAATGTAAAAAAGACAGATCCCGACAATTGGCAAAATCAATAATTTCAGCCCCCAGGTAAGTGTAAGCCCCCAGGTAGGTGATACATTAAATACCTTTATGGAAATGGTTAACAGGGGTAACATATGGAAAGCAGTGTGTATAAATGCCCGTAGCATGGGAAATAAGATCCCTGATGTTGAAGCTTTGGTGGGAATGACTGACTTGGATTTAGTGGCAGTTACAGAAACATGGTTCACAGAAAACCATGACTGGGATGTAACTATACCTGGCTATACTTTATTCAGAAAGGACAGGGTAGGAAGAAGGGGAGGAGGAGTGGCACTATATGTAAAAACTACTATTAAAGCTTTGGAATTACAGAGCTTAAAAGGGAGAGAGGAGGCATTGTGGGTTAAACTAGAAAGAGGGAAAGAGAAATCTATTTGCATTGGTGTGATATACAGACCTCCCTCACAAGAGAAAGAGGTGGACAGAGAGTTAATTGAAGACATACGCAGCATTGCGAGGAAAGGGGAAGTGCTACTGATTGGAGATTTCAATATGCCAGATGTTGATTGGCACATTCCTGCTGCAGTATCATCTAGAAGTAAGGAGATCCTGGATTCTCTACAGGGAGAACTATTCAGGCAATTGGTAACAGACCCCACACGTGAAGGGACCATACTGGACTTGGTGCTTACCAATGGTGAAAGTATTTCTGATGTTGTAGTGGGAGATCATTTTGCATCCAGTGATCACCAGATGGTGTGGTTCAGTATTAGGACTAGGGCTGTTAGAATCCATTCCAAGGTGAGGATCTTAGACTTTAGGAAGACTAACTTTGCGAAGATGGGCCAATACCTCAGGGAGTCGTTAGTGGGATGGGAACAGCTGGGGGATGTAGAAAAACAGTGGGCAAAACTGAAAGGGGATATTTTAAGGGCAACCTACCTTTTTGTTAAAATGGTAAATAAAGGCAAAAGTAAAAGGAGACCGCTATGGTTTTCTAAGGAAGTAGCTGAAAAAGTGAAGAAAAAGAGGGAGGCCTTCATGAAATACAAGAGATCACAGAGAGAGGAAGACAGGCAACTGTATTTGGAAAAACTTAGAGAAGCTAGCAAAGTAGTCAAGAAGGCAAAGATTCAAAAGGAGGAGGAAATAGCCAATGCAATAAAATGGGGGGATAAGACATTTTTCAGATATATTAGTGAGAAGAGGAAGGGCAAGAGTGGTATTGTCAGACTCAAGGGTGCAGGGGGGGAATATGTAGAAGCTGATAAGGATAAAGCGGAATTGCTTAACAAATATTTTTGTTCTGTGTTCACAGATGAAGAACCAGGAGCAGGACCTCAGAAAACACCCACAAATAGGAACAGAAGCGAGGGACATCTTGAACAACATTCAGAAGACTGTGTTCATGAGAAACTAGCTCAACTTAAAGTAGACAAAGCGATGGGACCGGATGGGATACACCCTAGAATACTGAGGGAATCTGGGGATGTTCTAGCAGCTCCACCGACTGACCTTTTCAATGCCTCGTTGGAGTCGGGAGTGGTGCCAAAGGACTGGAGAGAGGCTCATGTGGTGCCTTTACACAAAAGCGGAAGTAAGGATGTGGTTGAAAACTACAGGCCGGTTAATTTAACTTCGGTGGTGAGTAAATTATTGGAAACGCTGCTGAAAGAGAAAATAGTGAGGTTTCTGGAGTCCAGCAAATTACAGGATCTGAGGCAGCATGGATTCACCAGAGGCAGGTCTTCTCAGACAAATCTGATTGATTTCTTTGACTGGGTGATCAGGGAGTTGGACCGAGGGAGAGCTCTAGATATGGTGTATTTAGATTTCAGTAAAGCCTTTGACACTGTTCCTCACAGGCGACTTATAAACAAACTGAGCACCCTAGGGATGGACCCTAAAGTTACTGCTTGGGTTAGAAATTGGTTGGGTGGGAGGCGACAAAGAGTACAAGTAAATGGAGCTCACTCTGAGGAGAAGGATGTTACCAGTGGTGTGCCCCAGGGATCTGTCCTTGGTCCGATTCTTTTTAACATCTTTGTTAGTGATATAGTGGAAGGGCCGTCGGGTAAGGTTTGCCTCTTTGCGGATGATACCATAATCTGCAATAGAGTAGACACCCAGGAAGGTGTAGATAGCATGAGGAGGGATCTAGCTAAGCTTGAAGAATGGTCTAGAATTTGGCAGCTGGGATTTAATGTTAAAAAATGTAAGGTCATGCATTTGGGCTGCAGCAATTCAAGGGAGCAATACAGTATAGGAGGTGCAGTACTTTTGTCCACTAAAGAAGAGCGGGACCTAGGCGTGGTTGTGTCTGATGATCTTAAAGTAGCTAAACAGGTAGAAAAGGTGACGGCAAAAGCTAGAAGGATGCTTGGGTGCATACGGAGAGGAATGGCTAGCAGAAAAAAGGAGTTGATAATGCCTCCGTATAAGTCTTTGGTGCGACCTCATTTGGAGTATGGTGTGCAATTCTGGAGACCGCACCTTCAAAAGGATGTGAACTGGATGGAGTCGGTGCAGAGGGTGGCTACTAAAATGATTAGTGGGCTTCATTATAAAGCATATGAGGACAGAATTAAGGATCTTAATATGTACACCTTAGAGGAAAGGCGGGATAGAGGTGATATGATTGAGATGTTTAAATACCTCCGTGGCCTAAATGTTCAGGGAGAGAGCCTCTTTCAATTGAAAGCAAGTTCTGCTACGAGGGGACATGGGATGAGGGTGAAGGGAGATAGATTCAGGAGTGATATGCGGAAATATTTCTTTACGGAAAGAGTAGTGGATCCGTGGAATAGTCTCCCAGTGGAGGTGGTAGAGATGAGGACAGTAACTGAATTCAAAAAAGCATGGGACCAACACAGAGGATCTCTAAAGGTAAAAAGTGGACTTTTGTAGTTGTTGATATGGAAGGACAGACTAGATAGGCCATGTGGTCTTTTTCTGTCATCATGTTTCTATGTTTCTAAGAAATTGAAATAGTGCACAACTTTAACCTCATTGGATCAACTATCAATAAAGAAAGACAGGCAGTCAAGAAATCCATTGCCGCATTGCTCTTAGCAGAAAGGGTATGAAGGACCTAGACAAGATTCTCAAGAGCAGAGATGTCTTTCTCCATACACTATCTGTTATTTGTTCAGGAAAAGCTAGTTATAAGGAGAGTGGCAAGGTTCAGGTCACTCTCCATATAACTAGCTGCATAAATTTAGGACAACAGAAAAGCTGTCTTAAATATATCCAAGTAGTTATGTAGAGATATCATCTCTATCTGGATAACTCTGGTGTTAAGTGCTCTGTATGTATATTCAGTGCTGCTCACTATACAGATAGTGGCACTGAATATTCATATTTTATTTAAGCACAGTAGCTGACAATTTAAAAAAATGTTGACTATGGTATTTTAGTACTGACTTGTTCATTTCTATTTTGAGATCATCAATGTAGGCTAGAGTTAAAAGGACATATGTGACTGGATATTTTCTTTTAGTCTGGAAGTTTATTAGATTTTCAGATAAGGGGAAAGGAAGAGATTTTGGATTAAACTTGTGAATTTTTTCAGTAGCAGCTCAAGGTGAGTTACTGTAAGTTCAGGTACAATACGGTAGATAAGCAACAGTTTCAGGAAAGCAAATAGTAAATCGGCTAAGAGATTCCAGGCATGTTATTTTTTTCAATCAAGGTATTCGTGAGGAGTAAAAAGCTATTTAGCCTAGTGGGTGCATGTCAGCATTATCACTTGATTGACAACATTTCAGGTCGTGTGTCTCTGCTCAATTGGCTGACTGGGATCAGAAAGTCTGGAGCTGGATTGGCTGGGATTTGCGGCTGTTGCTATGACTCCGTTGCTAGGATCATCACGGTCTCCAGGCCCTGCAGGAAACATGTAATGAATTATGGATGGTTGATTTTCTCAAAGAGGCCTGATCTGTAATGCAGATGAGTTCCAACTCTTCCCTTCTCCCCACACCTTTCTTTTCTTCTGGGTTCTCAAAAAAAATTTGAGTTTTAAATCAGAATCTGGCATTTACGTAGTCCCAGTTGCCACGGCATTGACTCCTTGAATACGGATGTTAATTCTTATGCAAAGAGAGGGCCGGAGGTCACTATCTGTTATTTGTTCAGGAAAAGCTAGTAGGATTTTCACTGAACTCTGTGACCCTTTGGGGTAATTTTTTTGTTCCAAGACAAAATCAGATATAAACACTAGAAGTGGTATTTTCTCAATATTAGGTGGAAATCTTTCCCTTCATCTGCAGTATAGTTTGGAAGGGATTGACTCAAAGTGACTGGCACACTGATAATGGAGCTCTTTTGTTTGCTGAAAGTATTTGCCTGGCTATGACCTGGGCTCCGCTGTGAGTAAACATTGTGTGGCTTAGGACTCTAATCTTTACCTTCAGAAGATTTCTGCTGGAGAGGGATGGTCATCGCCTATAAATGTTACATTCACAATGCTTTTATTCTATACAAGTGAAAAAACAGAAATATTATTATATGCATGCAGCATGCTAGCCTGGCCTTTCTGCATGATACGTACAGGATTTTAGTACCCAAACTTGAAAAACATTGCGTTATCCCAATTGACTTTGCCCTGCTTTACAGGAGTGGAGGAGTAGCCTAATGGTTAGAGCCCTGGCTTGGTACCCAAGCAAGCAGGGTTTGATTCCCACTAGCACTCCTTGTGGCCTTGGGCAAGTCACTTAACCTTCCATTGCTCAGAAAAATCCAAGTTATCAATGTCCCTGTTCAATGTACTGTGGCAGGTGCAGGCCTGTGACCCACAGTGTCCGAACATAAGCAGGCCAGCATGGCTAGCTTGACCTGTAAATGAGGCCTGTGGAGAGGCATATAGGATTGCACATCCCCCAATATGCTGCTATTGTAAGATAGAACTCAGTAGAAGTATTGAATTAGCTTAGGTAAGCAGAACTGTAGTATTGAAAGATGGAAAAATACAGAAAAACATGTTTAAAAGTTACTGATAAGAAAAAGTACATCTGCAAAGAAATAATTGGGAGTGCTGACAGATGAGTTGCAGAGCCCAGCTCCTCTGCACGTACAAATTGGTTCTATAACCTTGAAAGTGTGAAAGTAACAAGTTGATGAACTGACCATTGTAATTGGGACTAGAAGGGGGGTATGCAGGTGTCATGCCCACTGGAGGGACATAACTGGATAAACTTATCAGTACCGGGACCAATAGAAGAGGTACGGGAGGTACGGGAGATTACCGGGACCAATGAAATGTTTTTCTATACCTAGAATGGAACAGAAGTCTATAAAAGTTGTTGTAATGCTTGAAAACTTTGCTCAGCCATTTTGAAGTTGATTGGTTCGAGACTTGTGCACAAATAAATGATTTGGACCTTTTGAACAGACTCCTGGTATCATTGGTTTGTCTGCGCTTTGCTGCTACATATTCCTTGGTGCGTTGGCCAGGAAGTTGTGGAATCAAAGTGTATATAGGGCAATATACCACGACTTTCCGCCTCTATAGGCTTGGTCCTGCCGGGATCGCGCCCTTCCGACGGGGGCTGCTCCCTGGCGCCACCGGTCCCTTGTATCGGAGGGAGCTGGTCGGACCTCGGCGGGTGACGAGCCCAGCTGGAGTCAACGCCTCGAACCCGAGTGAGGGGAGTCCGAGGTCCAACTCATGCGCCTGCTTGGGAAGTTTGAGGACCGGATCCGGTGAGTATAGTTTTGATTTTGGGTCTAGACAGAAATAGAAAGCGCAGTACTGCCATTGAAACTTGGAACTTTGGAATTTGTAATCTCGAGATATTGGGAATTGGTAAGAGAGCATGATCACCTCTCAAGGAAGAGCCGAGTAGCCTGGCATGGGAATTCGCTGGGTGAAACCCTCATCCTTTTTGTAATTGGGAAATTGGAAAAGACTAGTCAGAATAGATAGAAACGAATGCATTCTGGGATACGTTGCTAGCATGATTGTGTGAACGAAGTGTGAATGAGAGGTCTGGCAGCACGGACCAAGTGAAGGCGGACCCCTGAGTAGCGCATTTCCTGACCGGGCGACCGCGTTCAGGTCGCGAAAAGGGGGAAGCGATTGTCGTCTTGTCTTGTTATTTGTACTCCTTATACGTTTCCAGGGCCGTGAGGACCCCTTACCCACGGTCCGCCCTCCTTTTCCCTTCTGTCTGTTGTTGCGCGCACACATCGAAATGGGAGGGGCGGGGTCTACTAGAAACACTCCATTAGAATGTATGATCGCACATTTTAAAGAGGGATATTCAGGAGATTATGGTATTAAAATGACAGCAGCCCGTTTGCAAATTTTGTGTACTAGGGAGTGGCCCGATCTAGACCCCATCTGGCCCCGAGAGGGAACGTTCAAAGTAGAGATTATTCAGTCAATACATCGTAGAGTGCGGGTAGCGCACCCTGATCAGTACCCTTATATAGATTCCTGGTTAAGTATTTGTGAAGATCCGCCCCCCTGGGCGCAGCGCTGTTATGAGGAACAGTGCAGAATAATGTTAGCTAAAACAGATTCTAGACAGAAAACGGAACAGCCTAGAATGAAAGAGCAGGATACGAAAGCCAGAAAGAAGCCCATCCTGGCAGATCCTGATTCCCCAGAAATAACTCTCAGGCAGCCCCGAACCCCAGGTCCAGTAAGAATAGCCCGGCGTCCTGCCCCAGAACCCCAGAGACGGCCAGAGCCGAGGCGGGACCCAACCCCTGATCCCCCTCCCGGAGGAGAGAAAGAGGAAGAATTAGCGGGAAAAGAAGAGGAGGACCTAAAAAGCGAGTCAGAAGTGGAGACAGAAGAAGGAGAAAGAGAGAATCCCCCAGATGAGGAGGAAAGTGTACAAATAATTGAGAAAGCCAGCGCTAGCACTAGCACGCCAGTGAGAGAGAAACCCAAAGCAAAGCCTGTTGAGAAAAAGAAAGTGACTCCTGCAAAGGCAACAACGATAACCCTTAGATCCCAAAAGACACCCATGGCAGCCAAACTGTTTCCCTTACGGCAAGTCCCGGGAGTGCCCGTAAAGAATGATAATGATGAAGTGGTAGCGGGACCCCTAACTTATGTATATATCCCTTTCTCTACAACTGATTTATTGAATTGGAGGTCGCATTATGCCTCCTACACTAGTAAGCCCCAGGAGCTGACAGAATTAGTAACTAGTATTATGGAAACTCACCAACCCACTTGGCCAGATTGCCGTCAGCTCCTGACCACCCTATTCACTACAGAAGAACGAGCAAGAATTAGAAAAGCAGCTATTGAATGGATGGCAGAAAACCCTGCAGCTCCGGTACAGGGGCAGAATATAATAGACCGTAGGGAAGCAGCTCAGAGAGAATTCCCGAATGAAGACCCCCAATGGGATCCAAATACAGATGAAGGATCCACAGCCCTAGCCCGTTTTCGCCAAGGCTTTTTACAAGGCCTGAAAAGGGGGGGCCAGAAAGCTATGAACCTTTCCAAAGTTGCAGGAGTAATTCAAGGAATAGATGAGAGCCCAGCAGATTTTTATGAGAGATTAACTGAAGCATACAGAATGTATACTCCCTATGATCCCGAGGCACCAGGAAGTTTATGTATGGTGAATTCTGCTTTTGTAAACCAGTCTCAACCAGACATTAGACGCAAATTACAGAAGTTAGAAGGGTTTGCGGGCATGAATGCAACACAGTTATTGGAAGTCGCTCATAAAGTGTATGTGAATCGTGATACTGAAAGACAGAGAGAATGTGATAGAAAGATGAAGAAGAAAGCTGATTTTTTGGCTGCGGCCATAGTGGAACAGAAACGGGGAGGTGTCCCTAGTCGAAGGAGCAGAGGAAGAGGGCGGGGTCAAGGCGGAGGCCGGACCCAGAGACTAGGCGTGAACCAATGCGCCTATTGCAGAGAGGAAGGACATTGGAGAGATACGTGCCCGCAACTCGAAGACGCCAGCATGATGACGACAGCAGCCATCAGTGGCGAGAAGAAAGACAAAGCTATCCCCGAAGCCGAGGAGGAGCCAATCGAGAACAATTCCAGCGAGAGAGAGGAGGAGCCATTCAAGCATTGGCCACACCAGCCCATGATGAGAATGACGTGGATTAGGACAGACCGGGCTCCAAGTTTGCTTTAGGTCTCCAGGAGCCTATGGTCGGAATACAAATAGGAGACCAAATTATGGACTTTATGGTTGATACTGGAGCACAACATTCAGTAATAGACAAAAAGATAGCCCCATTCACTACAAAAGCAGTCACCATTATAGGAGCAACTGGTGCCAAAGCCACAAAGTCTTTTCTTCAAAACCGAATATGCAGTCTGGGAGGACAGCAAGTAACTCATCAATTCCTTTACATGCCCGAATGTCCAGTGCCACTACTGGGACGAGATATGTTAGCCAAGCTTCAAGCACAAATATCTTTCTCTGAACAAGGAGAAATGCAAATGACAGTAAATTCCCAAGCCAAACCAGCAGGAGTGATGCTGCTGACAGTTCCCCGAGAAGAAGAATGGAGATACTACATTGATGATTCGATTCAAGATACCTATTTTGAACAAACTTTGAAAAGCATTGATGCACCACCTGGAGTATGGGCAGAAGGCAGCCCCCCAGGCCTAGCCAAACATATAGCTCCAGTGATTGTAAAACCCTCAAGCCTAGTGCTACACCAGTGCACGTCAAACAGTACCCTCTCCCAAGAGCCGCAATTGAAGGCATTCATCGCCACCTACAAAGATTGCTTGAGTATGGCCTACTAAAAGTATGCCAATCCCCATGGAACACTCCACTTTTGCCAGTAAAGAAGTCTGGGACAGATGATTATCGCCCAGTGCAAGATTTGAGAAGAGTAAATGATGCAGCTGAGACCATACATCCAGTCGTACCCAATCCTTACACCCTCCTAGGACTGATACCTGCTGAAGCTACCCATTTCACTGTACTGGATTTAAAAGACGCATTCTTTTGCATAAGATTAGCCCCTGTAAGCCAAATATTGTTTGCATTCGAATGGCAGGACCCCATCTCTGGAAGAGGGGGCCAACTTACCTGGACAAGATTACCCCAAGGATTCAAGAATTCGCCTACCATCTTTAGTGCCGCACTGAATCAAGACCTTTCAAGCTATCCAGTAGCCCCGGGAAAGAGAGTGCTTCTCCAATACGTGGATGATCTGTTGATAGCTGCCGTATCAGTAAGTGAATGTATACTAGACACCTTAGATCTCTTGCTGTTACTAGAGGAAGCTGGATACAAAGTTTCCAGAGCCAAAGCACAGCTATGCCAAAAAGAAGTGAAATACCTGGGTTTCGTATCACCCAAGGAAGCAGAAGATTAGGCAGAGAAAGAAAAGAAGCGGTATGCAGAATTCCAACTCCAACAACCAGAAAGCAAGTCAGAGCCTTTCTGGGAGCGGCAGGATATTGCCGAATTTGGATACCCAACTTTGCCCAAATTGCCAAACCACTGTATGAAGTCACAAAAGGAGAAGAAAAGTCGCCACTGGAGTGGGGACTTGAGCAGGATACAGCCTTTAAGACGTTAAAAGAAGAATTAATGTCATCACCAGCACTTGGACTACCAGATGTCCACAAGCCTTTCCACTTGTTTGTACATGAGGCACAGGGAAATGCCTTGGGCATGTTGACTCAGAAATTGGGAAATTGGGAGCGACCTGTGGCATACCTATCGAAAAAATTGGATCCTGTGGCCAAAGGATGGCCACCTTGCTTGAGAGCAGTTGCAGCTACAGCGCTACTAGTGAGCGAAGCAGACAAGCTCACACTAGGACAGAACATACGAGTCACTGTGCCACATGCAGTCCTTGCCCTTATGGACCAGAAAGCAAATTATTGGCTCACCAATTCCCGAATGTTGAAGTATCAGAGCATGTTATGTGAAAATCCACAGATACAACTCGAAGTGAGCCATGCCTTGAATCCAGCCACCTTGATACCCATCAGTGAAGAACTCCCAGAACATGACTGTATTGAAGTCATGGAAAACTGTGTTCTCACAGTCGACCCGACTTGACAGATGTGCCCATAGACAATCCTGACCAAATCTATTATGTTGATGGGAGCAGTCTCATCCTCAATGGAAGACGCTGTGCCGGATATGCAGTCGTCACCCAACATGAAGTAGTTGAATCATCAGCTCTAGCTTCAGGCACATCAGCCCAGAAAGCCGAATTGATAGCACTCACCAGAGCATTGTTGTTAGGAGAAAAACTTATACTGAATGTATATACAGATTCCAAATATGCCTTCACTACCCTGCATGCCCATGGAGCTCTCTATAAAGAAAGAGGACTCATCACATCCGGAGGAAAATCAATCAAATATGGTCCCGAGATATTGATATTACTTGATGCAGTTTGGGCCCCAACACGTGTAGCTGTCATGCATTGTCGAGGACATCAAGCAGGAAAAGGAGAAAGTTGCCCGAGGAAATAGATTTGCAGATTCCTCAGCACGACAAGCAGCTATGACAGGACAAATTGCCCCACAAGCTACGCCAATGCAAGCAGCATTGTTTCCAGTACCTTTGAATCTATGGACCCCACGATATACCACCAAAGAATTGGATTACTATTGTGACAGAGAAAATGGAGTACTAAAAGATGGATGGATTGAGCTGCCACCAGAAGAGGGCAGTCAACCTCCAGGACGAATAGTAATTCCTGAACTATTAGGACCAGCCTTTGTCAAAGCTTTCCACGAAGCTACCCACTATGGGAAGAGTGCCATGGAAAAAACACTCAGACCACATTTCTACATCCCTCTGATGACAACCATATCAGCTTCAGTAGCACGAACAATGTCAAACTTGTGCCAAGAATAATGCCAAGCAAGGCCTTATTACAGCACCCCGAGTTCAGTCAAGAGGTGTGACCCCCATCAACAAACACCAAGTAGATATCACCGAAATGCCAAAAGCCAATGGGTACCATTACCTATTAGTATTAGTATGTACTTTCTCTGGGTGGGTAGAAGCATTCCCAACCAGAACTGAGAAAGCCCGAGAAGTTACCAAGGTCTTAATGAGAGAGATTGTCCCCAGATTCGGAATTCCAGCAGTAATAGGGTCAGGACAATGGGACCCTCATTTGTCTCCCAAGTTACTCAGCAGTTAGCAAAAGCCTTGCAGATACAATGGAAACTCCACACTGCATACAGACCCCAGAGTTCAGGGAAAGTTGAGCGAATGAATCGTACCTTGAAAGCCCAAATGTCTAAGCTTTGTCAGGAGACACAATTGAAGTGGCCCCAAGTGCTTCCCATAGCTTTATTCCAGAATACGCTCAGCTCCTCCTGTAAAGTCAACAGGATTTTCCCCTTTTGAAGTTTTGGTATGGTAAAACCCCCACCAATAGTGCAGGGAATCAAAGGAAGTCTAGCCGAAATTGGTTCAGAAATAACCAGACAAGAACTTCTAGCTCTTAGTCTTGTTCTGCAGACTCTCCATACGTGGATCCAAGACCAGTTGCCTATCAACTTGACGGAACCCTTGCATCCCTACCAGCCTGGTACTTCGGTGTGGATCAAAGATTGGAAGAGACACCGTTGGAACCCCATTGGAAGGGACCGTACACCGTCATCCTGTCTACCCCAACTGCAGTAAAGGTAG